>PVLA01016883.1:0-23143 GCA_004027455.1 Hydrochoerus hydrochaeris
AGAAATCTGAGTCTGATGATTCCACTTTTAAGTTTTCAGTGATCTCTAAATCTTTTCCATTATTGGATAAAGAAAGTGACAGTAGATCTGGGCTTTTGGTTTTTTGTTTGTTTTGTTTCATTTTGTTTTTGCTGCTGTTGAAATTCTGATAGACTTTTTAGATGGCTATCCAAAGAATTTTTTTCTTAGAGACAATTCTTTCCTCCACTCTGCCCAAGAATATCAGAGTTT
The DNA here is from genome assembly GCA_004027455.1 of Hydrochoerus hydrochaeris. NCBI lineage: Eukaryota > Metazoa > Chordata > Mammalia > Rodentia > Hydrochaeridae > Hydrochoerus > Hydrochoerus hydrochaeris. The sequence goes on from PVLA01016883.1 coordinate 232, forward strand.
TCCATCACCACTTTCACTTTTTAATAGCTCTTATACTGATTTTTTTTTAGTGACTCACACATTTTAAAAGGAGTCAGAAGTAGAACCAAATAAGCCGTCTACATATTTGATGTGGAATGTGTAGTCTTTTTCTCAAGGAGAAAGCACCGAATAGAGAGGTCATGAAATTTGTTTACAGGGAATCAGTCCTGCTTGTCTGCTTAAATGGATCACATCAATAATCATAGGCCCAGTGTGACAGTCTTACAATCTAAGGTCTGGGTGTTATTTCGGCAAGCCTGTTGTACAAGGTAACAATAGAAATAAACTTTCTGAAATTACAGAAACTCAAATGAATATAATATGAAAGGGTATGTTACTAATTTTAGGGAAAGATGCTTTTACAGATATGTTGTTTGAAAGGAATATTGACTTTCTCCATTTTTGTCTTCAGCTGAAACAGACAATCTCTCATCAGAAATAGACTTGTATTTTTAGAAGATTCACTGTCTTTTTTTTTTTGAAGGTAGTAAAATACAACAGAACAAGATGAAACAAAGTCAATTGAGACAGTGTAGTGAAATTGGTACAGAAATTCGCAGCAGGTTACTGGGATAACAGTAATAGGTACCATAGTATATCTCATTTTCTTCACAATAGTTGTTCTTTCAATCAGGTATAGCAAAATCAAAGGAAATACTGAACATTATAGAACTTATTAAAACAGACTATTGAATAGAGCAATACCATTAATCAGAACAAAGAAAAACAGTAATAAAAATAGTTGTCTTCAAAGAGATGGTAGGAGGAAATCCCCCTTATTTGCTATATTGCATATTGTCAGCCTCGCAAGAGATGCTCAGATCTCTGGCTCCCACTTTCTAATGGGGCGTGGTGGTGGTGGTGGATGTTTGATTCTCAGCCTGTGCACCGGTAGGCTCACAGCTACTTACTAGGGAGGCAAGCTGGTTGCTTGGTTTCCCAGTGCCCTAAGTTCCAACATGGCGTGGATCTCCACTGATGGTTCTTGTCCTGGGGCGGCAGTGGCTTAGATTCACTGTCTTAAAGTGATCTGACTTTTGCTTTTAACCAATAAGAGTTACAAGGATTAGAGTTTTATTCCCTTTATAAAATGAAAACTCTGGACAAAATATATGAAAGACTTGTACTCATGACATTGGATGCTAGGCAGTGGAAGACAGTGATCCTTGATCACCAGCAAAGAAATGAGATGAACTCTGTCATTATTTTATCTTCTTGCTTTGGGAGATATTGTAGTCAGGGGTTGTGAGGAGAACAATTAGAATCAGGACATGGAGATTATAATATTATTTTATGATGGTCACCCAGAGTTAACACAAGAAAATGCAGGAAATCTATCCACAACACTAAAGATATAGAATATTTAGCCAAGGGCCTGAATCCCACAGCAATGTCCTACATGAGTCCAGATGAAGACCCAGAGCTCATGACAATGCCTCCCACAAGTCCAGCTAGAGGTCTAGAGCCCACGAGAAGGACTCACACCAGTCTCTTTTATGGATCCGTGCTGGGAAGGCCCAAAGATCAGCCATGGAAGCTAGAAAGTCTATACCAGCAGAGTGAAGGAGCTGTGCTGGTAGGTTGAGGGTTCTACACTGGAGCCAAGTCACACTCAAAACAAAGGCCAGGGATGTCCTGAAAAGCACCATAGCCATCCTCAGTGACATGCAGTCCCCGAGCTCCTTCACTGATAAGCACAGCTGAGTGCATCCCAGGAAGTCAGCATGATGAGTTTGTCTTGGAGATTAAGCAGCTCATGTCTTCCTGTCTGATGTCAGGAAGCAATGCTTGATATGAGGACCAGAGCTGCTCCAGGAGAATCTAATGGCTCAAACAGCAATGCGTAGGAGAACCCACAATGCCACAATACCACAATGCCTCAACGCCTCAATGCCTCCCTTCTCCTTCTCCACATCTCTATTTATGCTGGCAACTTTCCTCAGGTGGAACATCTACACTCAGCACTGTGCTGATTTAATTCCACTGGTGTTAAGTTGACCACCAGATTTTAATCCATAGCAAGAGACTTCCAGGCTGTGGCTCAAGGAGGGGCAACCAGGAGGCACTGACATACTCGTAGAATTGAAGAGATCGAGCCAAGCAGCTGGGGAGCCCCAGGAGGATGGAGGTAGCATACAGAATATCAGATAAACCAGAATTGTACAAAGACCACATTAGATCTTACAAGGGTCCTTCTCATATACTCTGCAGAGTATTGGTTACAGCATGAATCTGAGGAACTACCTGAGCTCTGAGAGAAGGGGAAAAGAACATACAATGTCATTGAAGAAAGAAAACCTACATGACCTAATTGTCATGTAGGTTTTGGGGAGAAAAGAATGTCTCTATCAGGCAGACAGGAAAGTTTCATAAATTTGCATTGGGGGGAATATTCAAATGTTCTTGCCCTAATGATGGAAGATCATAAACCCTTCATGAAACACTGCTCCAGAATTACCCAACAAATCTTAAAAATTAAGACTTGAAAGGGGGAAAAAAAAACCCTGTTTCTATGTAATTTAACTACATCCCAGAAAAAAATTCAAGTTACAATATAAAAATAACTAGCACTCAGTAAAGTCAAATCTATAATATCTGATGTCCAATCAAAAACTACTAAACCTGAAGTGAAGCTGAAAAAAATATAACTCAATGAAGAGAAAAATCAGTCCATTGAAATTGACTGATACACAATAAAAAACCAATTTACAATTAGCAGACAAGAATATTAAGAGTCATTTTAGCTATATTTCATATGCTAGAAATTTAAATTGATACTTCAATTTGAAACGTTGAAACATCCTAACTTTAACTTCTAGAGAAGAAAATCATAATATCTATGATGCAAAATATACTGGTTTTGATTAACAGACTAGACATTGCAAAAGAAAAGATTAGCCAATTTGGAGGCATGTAGAAATCGAAAAGTAAACTGAAACAGAGAAAATATTTGAAATCAATTTTCAAATATCAGTAATATTTGAAATCAGCAGTAACTTTGGGGAAAAAAAAGTCAAGTGTCCCAACATACATGGTCTTGGTCTCTGAGAGGGTGGTTTGTACAGAAAAAACAAGTCTAAAAATGTCTGGAAATTTTCTAATTTTTATGAAACCCTATATTTGAGATTTTTGTGCAACAACTTAAAGTACATGAAATATAATGAGATCAACAAGGAAACCATAAACAAATTACTTAAAATTAGCAATGTAAGAAACAATTAAAAGCAGCCAGAGTAAAACGATGTTATGTATAGACAGGTTAAATAAGCATGGCTGGTGATTTCTCATCAGAAGCAGTGCAAGTTGGAGATAATGGACAATATGTTTAAAGTACCAAAAGGAAGAACAAATAAGCAAACAAGCAAAGAAAACAACAAACTGTCAACCTAGAATTCTATATTCAATCAAAATATCTTTGAGCACACAAAGGCTGACCGAATTCAGTATGAGTGAACTTACAGCATAGAAATGTTAAAATCCTTCAGGCAGAAAGGAAATGAAATAACCCTCAGTCTGGATCTGCACAGTGAAATGAAAATCATATCAAATAATCACTTCATGATGCTTGTGTTGAACTTTTGCCACCCTTCTTCCTACATTCCATAATCCAGAATATAGGTATGTAAGACATGGGAGAAGAGTGCAGTGAGAAGGACTGGAGGGGTACAGAGCTACTGACCACTCACAGCACTTGCCCAGAAACTGATATTGAGAGAAATTAAAGGCTTTTATTTTATTTTTCCATTTTGCTACTGCTGATTTAACCCAGGACCTTTGCACTGAGCTACATCCCAGCCTCTCCTGCCCCCACCTTGCCTAGACAGGCTCTCACTGGATTGCTAAATTGCTTAGTCTGGGCTTCAGTTTGCTCCAGTCTCATGTTCTGAGTGCTGGGATTATAGAAATGCACCAGTATGTCCAGCAAGGCTACTTTTTTCAGTGTTTGTGTTTTTACATTTTATTAATATGGCAGATTGACCTCTTCGTAATTAATGCAATTATTTTTAAAGCTGTAAAGTTATGCTTTTTACATTTAGGTCTTCAGTCGACTTGGAATTTGTTTTCATATGAAGACAGAGTTGCTCAAGAACATTCTAACTCAAAGGCTATCTTTTTCTCACTAATTTGAAATATTAACTTATAGCACCTATTTCAGTAGCCTATTTCTTTATATAATGATATTCATACTTTAATTAAATATATTTATACTAAAACGATATCTGGCAGGATAATTATTCCATTTTTTCCCTTTTTCTGCTGTATCTTAGCTCTTCCTATCCTGTCAACTTTCCAAATAAATTTTAAATAGTAAATGATATGATTGGGTTCCACAGCTGCATCACGTTCATTTCAGTGTATCTGACTAGAGAGTGACAGAGGCAGCAGTCTCCTGTCCTACAATCAGTGTTGATCTAGAGCAGTGATAGGGAAGCTTTTAGAAACAGGTGCCCAAACTGCAGCGCTAAAGTCCCTTATTTTTTGCAGAGTGCCAACACTGCAATTAAACCTAAATACTAAAGTTTTAATTTTTTTAAAAAAGAATTCATACACTAACATCTTTTGTCTTAAAGGAGAAACACAGTAACATACATGTCATAAGTTCACCACCGTTGATCTAGAGGGACTCCTTGTCCTCACAACTGTAGTGGCAAGGAGGACATGGTAGTGAGGGGATGACAGTCTGCCTTCCTGCTGTGTGTCTAGAAGTTAGATGTTCTGCCTGCACTGTCTTAGAACTAAGGCTATCAACTCCTACTTTTCTCCCCACTAGTTTCAGTACTTTTGGTGTGAACTGTGTCAATAAAGCTTCATTATGGATCCCATTTGAGTGTACAGCAACAGCATGTTGAGGACACCTTCGTGGTGTGGGACAGACTTATTTCCATCACATTTTCAGAGAGTAAGCACGGTGGTTACTTTTCATTGTTTGTCAGTGCCTTGGCTGACTCTGGGGTTGAATGCTCTCCAACTCCATTTTAGTAGTATGTTGTAGAATTCCGGAAACTTATGCTACTTTCATTATTTAATATTCAGTATCTGGTTTGCTTCAGGTGTTATTCTAAGTGCTGAATATTCAAAAGTAAGAAAATAGACATACAGTCTTCTCTAGGGGGAAAGTCTAATGCCTAAGTAAACAATACAGGAATGCAAATATTAACTTACAGTTGAGTTTAGTGCTATAAAGGGAAAAGTAGGGCTTTCTATAAAGTGAGATGTGGAACAATGTATATTTTTGTCTATTAAAGAATATTGTGTGCAAATGAAAGCTGATTGAATCTGTAATAGATACAGACTTATGTGGCAATTTTTTTCATATAATTAACCTGTTCATTCATTTCACATTTATGTTGATTGAGAAATATAGTGTTGATTGAGCACTACATAAATTCACAAAATGACCTAGATTAAGTTTATGTTTTTCAGTTCTTAATTTAATTATTTAATAATTAGAAGTACTTACCATTAAAATAATTGCATACCAAATGGAAACAAATATGTATTTTCTTTTCCTTCTTTATCTTCTTCCTTTATCTTTTTTAGATGAGGATAGGCATTCACTCAGGCTCCGTGCTGGCTGGTGTTGTTGGGGTGAGAATGCCTCGATACTGCCTCTTTGGAAATAATGTCACTCTGGCAAGCAAATTCGAATCAGGAAGCCACCCTCGGCGTATCAATGTCAGCCCGACCACCTACCAGTAAGTGTTCTCTGACCTCTTCCTTCATGCCTTTGGTGTTGACTTGAACTGATACCTTGTCATTTTTCAGTCTATTCTTTTCCTTGATTCTGTCATTTTCTAGGATATGAGTAAATCTGTGTAGTCTAAAAGATAGTGATTGTGCCACAGACTTTTATTTGCACCTTGAGAGAAGGCATGGAAAATCTGATTTGACTGAGAGGTAAATATAGATTTGCCATTTCCCACAGTATCTGTCCTTCTCTGATATATCTGTTTAAAATACAGGAGAGCACATGCTAAAGGTCTGCTTTATTCTGTAAGCCCACTATGTCAAAATATTCCTCATCATTTATAAAAATCAAATGAATAAAATAGGAAAGGTAGTATCTCTGTTTTTAGTGTTTTCAATAATAAATAATATAAAATAATAATATATTATATATTATTATTTTCATATTTATATTATTTATATTATAACATATTAATATTATAATATATTATAATATAAAAAAGAAGTCTAAGGTTGAATATATACTTAATGCAGAGTAAAACTTCAAACTCTATTTTTAAAAGTTCTTTTTGACATTCCTGCTCATATTTGCCTCTTAATCTCACCCTTATTTTGTGTCTGGTAGATGTCATCTTCCCTACTAGGTATTAATCTCAATGTAGGCAGAACCACAAGTCTGGTTTCACTTCATCATTTATATTCCAAATACTTAGGAAAAATGTTCAGTATTCAAAAAGCATTCTTCAGGTATTTATTCAATTAATAAATAAATGATCAATAAGGCAAAGATCTTTAGAATTAATAGCAGAGAGTTATACAAAAATCTTTTATCCTGTCTCTGACTTTGGCTTTAGTAGGTAGTGGAGTGCAAACTATTTGATTAGTACCAAGTTTTTGATGGCTTAGAAATCATATTGGAATCCTCTAGTAGAAATAGCAATGGCTTATTTTTATTAAACTGATCACAAAAATCTTTCAAAATAAAAATAGTAAAATTTTATTATACTAATGAATAAAATGATAATATTTTGCCATTTTTGACAGCACCTTCAATGAAAGGGAATTTAAAATCCTTTAGATAAAAGATATGTACATCCAGGTTCCTGAGGAACTGAAATTATACATACAAAATTGAGTGAAACTTGAGTTTGAAAATGTGTTTTTAAAGTTCTGTTTAAGCTCACTAAAGTAATGAATACAATTCTATCAGTGTTTGGGAAAAAGACTTGCCATTTTAAGGAACCCAAGAGATTTAGGAAACCTGACAGAACTTCTGGACCAAGCTCCCAGGGATATACCTTCACTTCATTTAAGAACTGCATACCATTTTTAGGATGTTGGTAAGAGAGTTTGCTCCTTTTCAACTTCTTCCAGTTTTCTTATCACAATTCTAGGCATCAATAATTGGCATATCAAATTAAATTTTGGAAACTTCTCCAGAAGATCAATGGCATGGCACCTTTTCTCTAGAATGTAGAGTAAAAATAATTTACTAAGAATCAGCATCTTCGCTCTTATCCTCTTTCTGTAGTTATATTTCCCATCATGGTGTCAGTATTTATTTTCCATGGTTAGGTAACTTAGTGTATATTAATAAAAGAATCCTGTAAAGAGTGGGTCAAGTATTTGAGAAGTTCACACTCTGAATTTAGACATCATATCTGTGGCTGGCTTTGTTATTGTGAGACCAGCTACACAAGGTCTATGTACTCTAGTGCTGATTTGAAATTGTATAGTATTTTTCATATTAATTGAGCTTGCGGTGATCCTTTGTAATTCCTGAGGTCTGGAGAATTGAATACTTTCAACAGACTTTAAATATGAAAGCATGTTCTGTGATTGTTCTGTGATTTTCTTGTAAATACCTGCCAAAAAGATCAAGTGAAGCCATAGATTGACATTGTTACACTGCCATATGGATGCTTTCTGAGAGACATTTTCATGATCCCAATAATGTAATTTTTAATGACACCTTTTAAAAACATGTTTGCATGTATCCCATTTTCAAATTAACCATTTTTCTTCCTCTTTCCCTATGTTTTCCTTCTTCTAGCAAATATTTGTTAATCAGCTACTTATAATGCAAACATTGTAGTGAGCATTTAAGGTTGTAACAATGCACACCATAAATGTGATCTCTGTCCTTGTGGAGGACATCACAGACTTGATGGTAGATGTACCTCAATGAGCAATTAATTACAAATAGACTACTACTGAGAGTAAGAACTCTGAAATAAGAATATTACAGCAAAAAAAGGAAAGGGCTGAAATAAAGATGGAGAAATAAGTTGAAGCCAGACCTGCAGCAATAGGCAAGTCATATTAAAGGAGCTGTACCTAATCCTAGGAACAAAGGTGACACTGAAAATTTATACACAAAAGAAAGATTTGATCAGGTTTATACATTACAAAGATCTCTATGATTGTAGAAAGGAGAATAGTTGTAGGGGTTTGGGAGGTGGGAGGCAATGATCCAATGATTGAGAGCAGGTGTCCTTAGCCCCACTTTACTGACAGAATGTACAGCTGTTACTGAGATCCTGGCGTCCCAGCCATTAATCATTTCAGTGTGTTTCCAATGCATCAGCAGAGTGGTTAGATTGCATGTCTTGATACTCATTTTAATCCAGTGTACTGTTAAAGAAAAAAGCACCTTGCCTCCTGGTAATTCTCCAGACAGTTAAATTCAAATCAAGTACATGATCTCAGTGTGACTGAGTTTTCATTTCCTGGATCTGATGTGCCTAAGTACTTGTTGTTTCCTTCCATCTTAGTCTACACCGTTCAGCCATGGACAATTCTGTTAACTCCACACTGTGCAGGCAATTTATCAGCCTACAGAACTATAGCATACTTCTCATAGGATGCTCTAGTGAAATGCCAGGATTGACCCTGTAGAAATATTTTCTAAAGGGAAAAATTGACAACTCCTTGAGTAAATAAGGATGATTTATTTTAGAATTAAGTTTATTTTCTACTCTAATTTTTAGAAAGTGTATTCCTAATTATCTGTCATATAAGATAATTTTAAATTTTATCTGGTATATTAATAGCCCTTAAATGTTAGTAGATTTGAAATGATTATATGCTGTTTACTTGAAAAAAGTCTTTTAGATCAGGACCATAACTTTGATTTGATAGTTCTAATTTTTTTTAAGCTTAAATGTAGAGAATCATCTGACCACATGAAGTAATGCCTACAGAGCATGACTCTTCACCTAAAATAGCTACTACTAGTTTTTCTCTCAACAAAGAGAAATCTTGATTTTTGGGGGTCTTGAATTTTCTGTATTTGATGTTTTTATTTTTTTCTGATGGTCCTTAGCCATCTCCATTTAAAAATAGTGGATGTATTACACACTTTTCCTGACATCATGCTGCTGATTCAGGAAAATGAAACAGTAGCTTGTATCAAGGATATGCCTATTGCAAAATCTGAAGTGGCATGAGTAGTTGAATGATTTGTCTGAGCAGAGTTAATTGTTTTTCCTTGCTATGTGCAAAGTAAAATTGTGGAAAGACTAATTTCTTTGGTATGAAATTTTCCTTAACTTTTAAAAATATTTAAAATTTATTTAAAGAGAAAAAAAACAGAAAAAAGGTAGAAATATTACAGAATTTCAAAAAAAAGGATAAACAGTAAGAGATCACTGGCTGATAAATTACATATTGTTCTTTTAGAAATAGTTGTTCAAGTTACAAAATTAGAACATACAAAGTCAAAGCAGTGAGACTGCAAACAGATCTGTTCAACAATCCAACAAGAACTTAGAAGTTTGGTTATCAATCCTATACACTTAAATATTCATGCAGTTATATCTTTTATAGCACTTCCCATTTCCTCTTTTTTATAATAGCAATTATGCATTTTTTAAAATTTTTATTTAAAGAGAAAAAAAGCAAAAGTAAAATGGTAGTAACTACAGAATTCTAAAAAACAGAAAAAGAAAAATCACTAAGAAATCACTAGTTGATAAATTACATATTGTCATCTTAGATGTAGTTGTTCAAGTTACAAAATTAATTGATACACAGTAGATATTCAAACAGTGAGACTGCAAACAGTTCTGCTCAAAGATCCAACAAAGATTCAGCAATATGCTCATCTATTTTACACACTCAAACTTACATGCAGTTATATCCCTTAGAGCCCTTTCTTTTCCTCTCTTTTTTACAACAGCAATTACACATTTTACATATTTATTACTCTTATACTTGTTATCACTTTTTACACTAGAGACACAATGTGGTATTTATAAATTTGTTTCTTATTTATTTCACTAATGACAAATTGTCTCCATTTACCTATGAAGGCCTCATGATCATCCTTTTTTATAGCTGAGTAATATTCCACTGTGTAAAAATACCACATCTTTTTAATCCACTCTGCACTTGATGGGCATCTTGGTTGTTTCCAAGATTTAGCTATTACAAATTGTGCTGCTATGAACATGGGTGCACATATATCACTATGATAGGAACTTGTCAGTGCTTCTGGGAAAATACCCAGGAGAGGAATAGTTGGATTGAATGGAACTTCTAATCTTAGTCTGCTGAGAATTCTCCATATGGATTATTAATGCAATCCCAATCAAAATACCATTGATGTACCTCACAGATCTAGAGAAAACACTCCTAAAACTCATTTGGAAACAGAAGAAACCTAGAATAGGAAAGGCAGTTCTGGGTAACAAGGCAAGGCAGGAGGCATCTCAATTCCTGACTTGAATCTATCCTACAAAGCCACAGTGATAAAATCAGCATGGTACTGGCAAAGAAATAGACCTGAGGATCAATGGAACAGATTAAAAGATGCAAGCACAACTATAAAGACACTCAGCCACCTGATATTTGACAAAGGGGCTAAATACATCCACTGGAAGAAGGATAGTCTCTTTAATAAATGGTGTTGGAATAATTGGCTCTCCACATGCCAAAGACTGAAACTAGATCCATGCATATCACCATGCACAAAACTAAAGTCTAAATAGATCAAAGACCTCAATATTAAAACAGAAACACTAAATCTACTGGAAGACAAAGTAGGTAGAAGTCTTGGAGACATAGGGGTAGGCAGAGAATTTATGAATAAAATGCAAACTGCACGGGAAACACTTCAAAGAATCAACAACTGGGATCTCATATTATTGAAAAGTTTCTGCACTTCAAAGGAAATCACCAACAAAGTGAAAAGAAAACCCACAGAGTGGGAAAGAATTTTAGCCAGCAACCCCTCAGACAAAGGACTTGTGTCCAGAACATTTAAAGAACTGAAAAACATCAAGCCCCCCAAATTCAAAGACCCTCTCCAAAAATGGGCATCTGAGATGAACACACAGTTCTCAGAGAAAGATATACAAATGGCAAATAAATACATGAAGAAATGTTCACCATCACTAGTTATTCAAGAAATGCAAATTAAAACAACACTGAGATTCCACCTCACTCCAGAAAGAATAGCTGCCATCAAGAAATCAACTGATAACATGTTGGCAAGTCTGCAGGGAAAAAGGAACACTGCTCCACTGTTGGTGGGAATGTAGACTGGTACAACCATTATGGAAATCCGTATGGAGAATTCTCAGAAGACTAGGATTGGAAGTTCCATTCAATCCAGCTATTCCCCTCCTGGGTATTTTCCTTAACTTTTACACATTTTTGCTTTTCTCATTTTACAACTTATCAACTCAGATTTTTTAGACTCCCTGTTTGCCTTATGATGGCAGACTCTTTTTCTACTAAAACTAAACTGCATCTTCACTCTGCTATGTAAGGACCTTATCATATGACAGGGTGGAGAGAAGGGCAGTGCTTAAGTGCACAAGCCAAGTGTCAATGCTTAGTTTGGAATCCTGTGTTTAAAACTTAGTGCCTCAACCAGGAGCTGGAGCGTCATGGTAGAATACTTGGCTCATGCGCACCAGGCCCTGGCTTCAATCCTCAGTACTGCAAAAAACAAGAGAAAACTTAGTGTCTCTATTGCATTTCTTTGGATCAAGTTTCCTCATCTTTAAAATGAGTATCTATTTCAGAAGAATATTGTTTTGATTTAATATGATGTTTATAATCTTTTGTGGGGTTTGGTTTTTTTTTTTTTGAGATAGAGTTTCACTATGTGGTTCAGACAGGCCTTGAACTCATTGCGTAGCACAGGCTGGCCTAGAACTTACAGTTGTCTTCCTGCCTCAGCCTCCTGAGCCCATGTTTATAATCTTTTATGACTGGGAGCAGAATACACATTCATTTATTGCTTCATCCTGTTTTTACCATGAAGAAAGACACCATCTTATTCTGGCACTTGATGTTCATATTTTATAAACTTAGCCATGTTGAATAATGTGTGTTTATTCAATTTTAAAGGCTTCATCCGAAAATCCTAAGGAATGAATGAGTCTGGTAAATTGACCAAAAGCAATTTGTGCTGTGACTCACAGCTGAACTAGTGATCAGTTTATTCCTGTAAATTTTTATTAAAAAAATCATCTTATTAATGACCATCTAACTCATAGTCTTATGATAAAAACTGGCTATTTTCTTGGAATAACCCTAAGCTATGCAAAGATACACAATTACCTCAAATAATTATATCTATTTATATGTATATAGATATCTATATAGAGAAAATAGAAATAATCTCCTAATAAATTGATTACTTACTGTTGGCTTAAACAACACAAATTCATCGTTTTATAAAGCAGTGGAAGCTTGACAGACATGGACATGCATCTCACTGAGGTAAAATAAAGATATCATCCGGACTTCATGCTTTCCAAGAAGACCTAGGAGACCACATGTTTCCTTGTCTTTGCACATCCTGGAGAGCACTCTCATGCCCTGGTTCTTGGTTCTCTCTCTCCACCATCAACACAGTTATACTGTCTCTGACTTTTCTTCCATCATTGCATCTCTTGTTTTCTGACTTTTCTTAACCCCTCTTCCACTCTTAAGAATTTCATGGGCCCACTGTATAATTTAGGACAATTTTCATAACATTCACTAATTAGCTAGCTGCCTTAATTTCCTTGTCCTATAACCTCATATGCTTGGAGGTTTTAGGAATTCAGATGTAGATGTAGGGGGAGGCATGATTACTCTGTCTACAACAAAGGAAAAATTTTAAGGCTAAAACCTGTCTAGAAACATAACCCAAATCCTACTTTTACCCTTGTCCTTGCGAACTTCATTTATTTAACATATGAATTATGAAAGCAAAATCTGAGGAACAAAGGACTTTTACAAAATAAATATTGGACTTCCAAAGAATTGTATTAAAACTAAAGAGATAGATTCCCAAAGAGAACAACTGTTACAAGACTGAATTATATTTCTGTATTTAAGAAGCAGTAGAATCCTTGACTATAGGAGGAAATGAACAGTTCTGAGAAATGTGGAAATTTGTATTTCAGAACCTACCATCAGGCACAGCTACTCCTATATAATCTCTAAAGAAGCTAAGTGCTTGTGCAATTGTAATTTTTTAAAATTAGTACGTGTTTACAGTACATGATAATTACATTCCTAACTTCGCCTTCCATCTCTTGGTCCCCTTCCCTTTTTATCTCGGTGTTTCCCATTATCTTTTATTTTGCTCTATAATTATTTATATGTTGAGTTTCTCACATGAGAGTTGCTATGAAATATTTAAACTTTACGTGTCTGATATATTTCTCTGAACATTATGCTCTTAAGGTGCATCTGTTTTCCTACAAGTGACTCAACTTTTAACCTATTCATGGCAGAGTAGTTGTATTCCATTGTGTGTAAATACATTTTCCTTATCCATTTATCTGTTCATAGAAGCCACTTGCAAGGTTTAGCAAATGAATACACAGGTATCACTGTAATACATCTTTAACTCTTTCCGGAAGATAACTAGAAGGGTAATGTCTAGGTTGAATGGGGCTTCTAGTTTTAGTTTTTTGAGGAATCTTCATGCTAATTTCCATAGTGAATGCGGAAGTTAACAATGTGGAAGCATTCCTTTTTTCCCCACAGCCTTGCCAGCATTTGTTATTACTTGATTTCTGAAAGATGGCCATTCTTTCTGGAGTAAGCTAGAAGCTTAGTGTTATTTTAATTTACACTTTACTAATGGGTAGAGATAGTGAACGTTTTTTCACGTACATATTGGCCACTCATACTTCTTTTTCTCAGAAATGTCTATTCATCTCAGTTGCCCATTTTTAAATTGAGTCTTGTTTTGAGGAAGTCTAAATTTTTTTTGAGTTTTTTATATATTTTTATGTTTACATATTTTATATATTTCTGTCCAAGCAGAAGTTAGAAGACAATCTTCCCATTCCATAGATTGTCTCTTCACTCTCTTGTTTCCTTTGCTATGCAGAAGCTATTTAATTTGGTATGATTCCATTTGTTGATGCTTGATCTTTTTTCTTGTGAATTTTGGGTTCTGTTAAGAAAATCCTTGTTGATATCTATCTTTTGAAGAGTTTTATCTTCCAGCAGGTCAACTGTTTCTGTTTTAACATTTAGATCTTTGATCCATTTCGATTTTAGTTTAGGTTTAGTACATTGTGAGCTGTATGGGTCTATATTCAGTCTCCTGCGTGTAGACAGTGAAAACTGGCCAACTTCCAGCACTATTTATTAAAGAGGCTATCTTTTTCCAGCCTATGGTTTTGGCCTCTTTTATCAAAGATCAAATGGCTGAATGTGCCTAAAGTTATTTTTTCATCCTCTATTCTGTTCTTATCCTCAGGTCACTAGTACCAGACTTCCAAGTCCATAGACCACTTTCTTGTGTTAGAGTTTAAGACAATACGTAAATTCCTATTGTAGAAATTAAGACATCTGATCTAATAAATTCATATTATAAAACTTAAGATATCTGATCTAATAGCAATGACCTAGATCAGTGGTGGAGAACTTTTTAGAGTTTTCAAAATGATACAAACAGCCTGCTATGGCACACATGCTATAAGTTACTACTATATAATTTAAATATTTTGTACTAAATGCTGAAACAGAAAAATGACACTAGTGGAAAACAGTGAAATCTGAAGTCAGTAGTTTAGTTGATGGTGTCCCACTACTGTTAAATTTTTAGTTTTGACAAGTGTGTTTTATAGAACGCCAGCATTGAGGCAAATTCAGTAAACAGTATTAGAGAACTCACTATGTCATGTTGGCAACTCTTTTGTAAATCTAAAATTTTTCTAAAATAAAATGTTTACTCAAATAATTATTATACTTCTAATGTAAAGTGAGTCTGAGAATGTATTTTCTACTTACATAGTAAAGGATCTTATCTACTGTTATTGATATTGAATTTTTTGAGCTTGGGAGTATAATAAAAGGAAAACATCCTTGAAGGTATTGCTCCACAGAGTGTGAAATAGAGAACAGAGATGTAATGACAAGGAAGAGGTGAGAGTTGTTCTGGGCATGAGGTATGGTCAGTCATGTATTAGACCATGGAGTGGGAAAGAAAGTACACAAAGTAGGGATTCCTTTAAAGAGCTA
This sequence comes from Hydrochoerus hydrochaeris, assembly GCA_004027455.1. NCBI lineage: Eukaryota > Metazoa > Chordata > Mammalia > Rodentia > Hydrochaeridae > Hydrochoerus > Hydrochoerus hydrochaeris. The sequence continues at coordinate 15,424 of PVLA01016883.1, forward strand.
ATTGACAGGGGAAGAGCATATCATTATTCTTTGTATGTTACAGTTAACACTGGACCTTGGAGGGAAAATCATATACTGATTTTTTAAAGATAATAATACCTTAGGAATTTATTTCTTCTGTAAAGATTTTACTTTTAGGTTTATATGTAATGAAGTTCCTATATCATTTTATACTTCACCTTTTTTCTTATTTATGTATTCTACGCTTTAATAGAAAAAATTTATACTTTTCTACATTAGATTGTTTATATTTTGTATTAATCATATTAAGTAAATCCCCCCAAAACATATTCTGCCTTTGAGTTGGGGATGTAGTTTGCCAACCTCTGCCTGGCAAGTGCAAGGTCCTAAGTTAGATTCCTGGTACCGAAAAAGAATAGCATGTCTTCAAAAATTTTACTATAAAAAAATTTTACTATTGAAGTACAAATGTTTTAGGATTTTATAAAATATAGTATGTTAGTATGTTCACAAAAGTCATTTTTAATCTAGAGAGCAGAATCTAGTGTTAATTGATTGTTAGTCTTTTGTCAACCAGTTTACCTCACTGTTCTTTTGTATTAGTGCTTAGTACAGTAGGAGAAACCTGACAGCTCCACTGTTCTTAAGAATCCTTCCATGGTGCTGATTAAAGTGCAGAGATTTGCAGAGATTTGCATGCATTAATCACCCATTACTAAATCAAAATTGCTCTATAATCAGTTTTTGCAATATTGGTAAACATAGCATTGTTTTTCCTGAAGATTTGGAGAGTATTTCACATTTGCAAGTCTAAAACTAATGTGTTTGATTATATGGCTTCCTGTGACCCTCTATTATCTGAGCAGCCTGTAAATACTTAAGCTTCACTAAGGGTTAGGACTATAAATAATCTTTAAAATAAATTACTTTATAGCAAAATCTTTCCTTTTCTACAAGTAAATTGAGAACTAGATAATTTGAATTACTTACCCAGGACAATTAATTTATTTGCCCATAGCTCATCTCTATGGGGAGGACACACCTTATAAGGTAAAAGATCAGATTTACAGTGTTTATATATAGTTTGTCTTTCATCTTATTTTTATTAACTATCTTACGGTACTTCACTTCTACAAAACTTAGCATTTCTAGGAAGCATGACTTTAGAAGAATGCAGTGAATATTTGCTATAAAACATTATTGATGGTAAATGAAAGAAATAGATTAAACTCATTTTATAGTACTGAGACTAAACACAGAACCTTTACACTGTGCTACATTCCCATCCTTTTATTAGTACATGTTTTCAGTGTGTGTTAGATTCACCTTAGTGAGTAGGTACATGTATAAAATACAGCTTGCTTCTTTGTTTATTCACCTTTGTCTTCCCACCCACCTACTTCACTCCACCTCTTGCATTCTTGATGTTATATATTATTTCTCTTATCCCATGTTTAAGGCATATAATGTTTACATTCATTGCTTAGGTGGTGTCTTGGTAAGTTTCTAAATTTTCCTTACTGGACTCAAACTTGTGATTCCCTCACCTCACTGGGCTGCCTAGAGTTCTAAAATTACAGGAATGTGACACCACTCTCAGGTAGACACTTAAACAAAAGGGACAAAGTACATCCTTTGATGTTAGTCTCTAAAACTCACTTACAATTCCAAATGTTCTTCTTATGATACATGCAGGCTTACTCTACATCTGAATTATTCCTGAATATAGAAGACAAAGGATACAGAATTCTTTGAAATCAGTTCTGCTCCTAAATCTTTAAATGGTGAAATCAAATCAGAATTGTTCATTTAAAAATATATATGTGTATACTTTCATATTTCTAATCTTGTTATTTTTTGGAAAGAAAAATCAGTGTGATAATAGACTTTTTTTGGTCAGAGAATTTTGAAAATGTGATGCAATTTAATTTAAAAGAATTATTTGCAAGTATCTCTTCTAGTCTCTCATTTGTCAACTCTTTTATTATGTATAAAAATTTTTGCATGTTTTAAATTTTAAATTTCTTAGCATTTACTGAAAATGAAGATGTTAGGTTATTTAATGTGAAAATCGGCAGTGTTCAAAAAAAGGTAATGTAGAATCATCTTTAGCTATTAAGCATCTTAAAATTCAAGAATTTAGGAGACATCAGTTTTGCCACTCAAATAGGAACATGGCAGGATGTGTGCTGTCTCCCAAACATCAGCAAGCAGGGCATTGGATTTGTAGAAAGCACTCATTGCCCTCAGTATTTAATGCAGGGTGAACTGAATGAACTGGGAAATCACAGAGATGCTTCTGAGACTCTGCATTATAATTTTCAGTAGACCTATAGGAACACCTCTCCCTTTTTCAGAACTTGTTTATTAACAAGACTTTTAGAACAAACTGGCAATTATATCGCCTCAAAATTTACAACTAAGAATGTTACTCATCTTCAAATGCATAAAAAAATTGGTGAGATTCTCTAATGTTTTATTTCATAGCAAGCTAGATTCGTGCTTTCCTTATTTGGACAAGAGCATTATTTCCAGAAAATGAATGATTGAGTTTCTAGGGACTTAAGGCTGGCTAGCTAACTCATTAAGTATATTTCATTGAGCCTGTCTTCAAACTGCATGATATCTTGGAGCAGTGAAGTACAAAACAAAAGTACAGAACAGAGTTTCACTTTTCTTCCACTCAAATGGAAAGATAAAGGAGAACATGAGAGACATAGGAACATCAGAGGACTTAGACAAACACAAGATACATTCATTTCAGTTTTTAGAACTACCATCTTTCTCTTACACTTAAGAGACATGTTGCCTAATGTCATCATAATAGAACCCAAGTGTGTTCTTTAGCAAAAAGGTATTTAAGTGAATCATTAGGAAGAACAAAAACTTCTAATTTATTACCCAGCAGACTAAACACCTAAATTTATCCTTATCCTTTTTGAAGTTTAGAGCAGTCATCTGCTCAAATAATGGTAAAATAATACTAAAAGCAAAAAATATACCACTCCTTGTCTATATGCAGGTGTGTGTGTGTGTGTGTGTGTGTGTGTGTGTGTGTGTGTGTGTGAATTGAAGAGAACTTAACAGTGGAAGAATGGAAGAGAACAAGATCAAAAGTATACATAAGTGAAGTGTGATTTTGCTTAGATCAGAAAAGAATGCTGAAGTCTCAGCTCCTATGGAAAAGAGAAAAACTTAGAAGCAAATATATTATGTCTGAATTGAAAAATCAATCAGCATATTCACATGAAGAAATACTCAGGAAACCTAATTAGAGCATTAATATGGAAGGTTCAACATTAGACTGAGAGGAATTCCAGAAAAACTACTCAAGGAATTATTTAAAGTATAAGGATTTAAAACAGAGAATAATGTTCTTACAGAATCATTGAAAGGCGTAAAAATCATGTTCTAATATGGGTATCTTTAACTGATTCTCAATATACAGAACTAGCAAGTTAGGCAAGCTCCTACTTTTGTGGTAATAGTGCAGGTCTGGAGCTATGACTACAGGCATACCATCTTGAACATCAATAAATTAAAAACTGGATTCTGTGAGAATCATTCTCAGTGGAAAAATCAATACTGGGCCCTTTTTCTCCCCCTGCTACTCAGGAAGCTAGAAAGTGGAACTGACTTCTGTGAAACTCCAGTAGTGACAGTCTGTGTTAATAGTTGGTTGCCAAGAGAAATAGAATCTATTTTGCATCTCACACGCAGATCTTTGTCATGTTCAGATAATTGTAGGAACTTAATCACCACTGAGAGCATTAGCTGCAACAGAAATTGGAAAGTGTAGTTTTTACTGTGTAGCTTTGTACTTACTAAAATTTTATTATTATAAATATAAAAAAAGATGAAATGAAAGTAGAAACAAGATTATTAGAGAAAAAGATGATGTGGGGAATAAAGGCAATGGGGGGAGAAGGGTACAAGGGAAAATATTCCAAGTGAGTCTGAGTTGGATACATGTATGAATATGCCAAAATGAAACACTATTCTATATAACTAATATGCACTAAAATAGGTAATATTTGTGAATTTAAAAAAACTATTTTTAGGAAAGAAAAGGAAGATAGATTTTGTTATTTGGCAGTCCTAATTATTGGGTTAAAATATTTCCTTAAGATCTTTCCACCCAAAAAGCTTCTAATCATATTTTAATGTTTTACACTTAAAATAGAAAAGATATTTGTCATTTATGAAATTTTGGACATGAAGGAAAGGAATCAAAAGAAGCAAACAACAGCCACAACAACAAAACAAGTCAATAAAAGTTTGGAGTTAATAGAATTATTGAGAATGAAAGAAAACTCCATAAAATAATGATTAGTATTTTCATGGATTGAGGATAGTAAGAATACAATGTAATGAAAAAAATCACATAACTAGAATGAATTGCTGGAAAGTAAAATATGATGTCTGAAACTTTACAGTTTTATATATTAGATGATAATGATAACTTTCTGAAAACACAATAAAAGCAAGAAAGTCTTCAGAGAGAAAAGAAAGCAAATTGGAACATCAGTTTACTAAGTCAGTATCTATCGAAACAGAAATCTGTAAAAAGTGCAAACTTTAGGAAATAAAGAAATAACTATCAAAAATTTTCCCAAAAATGAAAGGCATAACTTGCTATATCAAACATTCAACTATTAGTCATTGGAATGAGTAAAATATTGCATTGAGGCATGTTACTGTTAATTCTCGCAGTAAGATATATAAAAATGCTGATGAAGAGGATAATATAGTCAGGGATAATTCAGATTAATGGGATTAGTAAACAGAATGAACTCTAGCTTTTAAACCACTGTATACTGAGGGAAAAATAATTTTTAAGGAATTTAATGCCAAATCAAATTTTGAAAGTACAGTAAATGTGTAATAGCTATTGTAAAAAAGAAATGGAAGGAAAGTGCTCTAAAAGATCTAAATGTATGAATGTTTAAGTGTGTGAGATAGATAACCACATTACTAAGTTTTTGTTGAATCATTGAACAGACTTGTTTGCAGTCCCACTGTTTGATTGTCCACTTTCTATGCTTTAATTTTGTGACTTGAACAGCTATGTCTAAGATGACAGTACATAGTTTATCAACTAGTGATTTCTTAGCGTTTTTGGGGGGGCAGAGAGGAATTCTATATTGTTTCTACCCTTTATTCTGTTTTGCTTTATTTTTTTCTCTTTAAATAAAAAAAGAGTAGAGTGAACTAATGATGCTCTTCACGTTCGAAATCTTTAACTATCCACATAACATATCTGGATAACTTTTGCTATCCCCATGTCCTTTGTTTCCCTCAGCTCTGCCAGATACACCATATTTTACTCCCTCTCACTCTAATGTATCCCTTGGTGAGCAATAGCCAGGTAGTTATCAAACAAAGTTGTGATTACCCTCTTAGAAAGCATTCTAATACTGCAACTCTGATAGCTCTGTATGTAACGGATCTTTTTAGTTGTTGAAATAAACAAATTTTCAGATGCACATGATGATTTCAAATGGCCGGTGTTCGTGGGCTCCATACACTGGTTGGTCCCAGGTACAATCTGGAGCTGGCATCCATATCACAGTTCTGAGGTCTTGAAGACATGAAATATGAGATACAGTTTTAGAACCAGTCCAGGGACTTGGACTTAATAAAGTATTTTAGAAGGCTTCAGAGGCTCTGAGATGATAAGAGGCTACATTCTTAGTCTCTATATACACACGTGAGGGTTTATTCAGTATCATGACCCCTATCATTGCCAGGCATGCTATGTGGTATGTCTCTCCTGACCTCCTCCACAGAACATGATACTTCAGTGTTCATAAAAAGATTTCTAAATCCTGGATATTGGGAGTTTGAATCAATTTATCCTTACAGGCTCTCATTTCTGTTATTGAAATTTAAAACTGTATTTAGCTTATTGATATCAAAATTTTGGAAAAATATAACGCCATAAAAGCTGTTGTCTCTGTGATTTCTAGCATAGTATATAAGATTTACTTAAAAAGTCAGGGGGTTAATTTGTTGTGAAGAATTTCCTCCCAGAAAAAGTACAATGAATTATTTAAAACTGCCTCTCCTTTAAGTAGCTGGTGCCTTCTTTTCTCAGTCATTTATAAGTGTAACACTTTCATAAATGTAATCCCAATTTGATTTTTCATTGTCAGCAATTGTCAATTATACTAAAACATAAAGGCCATAGTGAAGCAAACAACCTGTAAAAGAAGTAAATTTGACGGCTTAAAAAAGAAACATAGCTCACATGGAGTTCCAATTGTGGATTTGGGGCAGGAAACTTTTTGAAACAACTGAGTTTACAGTTCTGTGTGTAATAAACTTTATTGCTCTGGTTCTTGAGTTTGTACTTAAATCCACAGTCATTACTTTTTAACCCCACAGTTCTTTTTTTTGGGGGGGGGAATAGGGTTGTATCATGTTTTACCATGTATTATTCATTTGTTTATATAACTGTTTCTTGTATTTATAATTATATTTATTTACTCTACATATACTCTCCTTGCTCCACTCAGAGAGCGAGCTTGGCGTGTCCAGCACCATGCTGATTAACTCCCCTGACTGACACTCATCTATCGTCCATGTGACTCTTCTATTTGAGCTTAGCAAAGCCACTGTAGAATTCACTGCTCAATGAAGTAAACTATATTCAGTAATATTTTATATTTATTTTTGAAGTGATTACCTGTTGTGTCAAGAAAATTAACATCTGTGGAAATGAAAAGAAACAATTCTGGTAATTCCCTTGCTTGTCATTAGTGCTCATCCTGGGAGTCTGTGAGCAGAGCCCGGTTTTCAGGCTTCTTATTTACTGAAGAGCTAACCTTGGCCAGAAGTTAACAGATTTAATTTCTAGTTGCACTACCATTATTATCTTGCTGTTTTCTTGGGCAAGTAGTTCTGATTCTAAATTCACTTTCTTTCTCCATAAAAACAGATAAGAGTATTTTTAGCATTTTTATAAGGTTTTATGAATAAAATGGGACAAGCTTCTGAGAATTTAAAAATGTAATAATGAGTTTTGATTCCTTATTAAAAATTAGTATAATCACTATATAATGTTTTTAAGGAAGAGTCAATTAAAACTGTTCTTTTATGCTTTAAAAAGCAAAGTAGTACAACTCTGGTTCATAAAAGTTAGCTATGCTGCTCATACTATAACAATTATTAGTCTTGTCAGTCATTGATTTAGGATACTTTTTGCCCATTATAAACTTTTGAGAAAGCATTTTTTCCTCCTTCTTAGTGTAGATATGTTTGCCATTGTTCTCATAAATTACATTTTCATGTGAAGATTCTTGTGCTTTTTCTATAATGGCTTCTTTTCCTCATCTCCTATGTGGTCCAACAAAGCTGATGTTAACATTGTCCTGACCTATGAGGATGAGTTGTTTTTAGGGAAAAAAATGATAGCTTTGGCTCTATACTACCTTACAAATACAGCCTGAACTTTTAGTTTAGGACTTCAAAACTTGGTCTTAACTGCATGTTTCAACCCTCACTCACAATGGTATCTTACGCTGTGACACTGTTAAGCAAATCCTTGAAAACTGGTTGATCCTGTTCACCGTTCTTTTCTTTTTAAAACTTTAATGATTGTGTTCTCTGTATTCCTTTGGTGAAATTCTGGACTTCTTAAAATTTTTTTTCTTAGTATAGGTTTGTATTACATTCATTTTGGGGAATTGTATGTGTACATACGGCATCTTGGTTATTTTATTATTTTTTTCCAATCAGATTTTATTGGCACATTTTA
>PVLA01016884.1:0-19232 GCA_004027455.1 Hydrochoerus hydrochaeris
ACAGTCTTCCCCTCTATCCTCCTCCTCCTGGAGCCTGGATCACTAAACAAAAGGATGTGACTAAGAACCCAACAGAAATTCCTGGTAACACGCAGCCTGTGTTGAACATCTTACCATGTGGATGTAAACGGAATTCCCCATGTCCATGTCCTGACCGCCAAGGCTATACACAGAGGCCTGTACAATTTCACTGTAAGCAGAATGACTCCCCTGCCCCAATGATACCCACCCCACTGCTCCCAGAAACCATAATGTCCTGACTTCTTCTGTTGTATGTGGATCCCTCCGCAACTTAAATGTGACCCTACCCTTGTCTTAAGCATCACGGATGTCCACTTAGACCCTAAAGTGAATGTGAGCAGAGCCTCTCAGTGTCCTGGCAAACTCAGGCATGTGTGGGCCCCTGCATGATGTGACTGTCAGCAGAGCGTCTCCCATGTCCTGATGACATCAGGCACTGGTGGAGCCCTGCACAGTGTCAATGTGCACTCATTCCTTCCACACACCAATAGTCCCAGGGATGTGGATCCCACTACAAAGAGAAGGCAAGTAGAGCACCACATGCCCTGGACATCAGCATAATGCATGCAGCCTTCTGTAGGGTGGAGGAGAGAAACGGCCCACCATTTGCTGACTGACCCTTTCAGGTAGGTGAAAACCTTCTACAACATGCAGGGGAGCAGAGCCGTGTTAGAGTGGTGGTCATCTTGTGCATATGGAGCCCCTTACAACACAAAACAGGTACAGCAGTCCATTCCATCAACATCTGAGACCTGTCTGAAACCCTCTACCAGGCAACGTGCAGTATATGCCCCCACTCACGCCACCCACCTCAGGCTCGTGTGCAGCCCTGTTCAGCACTGTCTCTCTGCGGGCAGTGCACTGTCCTTTCCAGACAACTTGAGTTTCGGGGGGATCCCATCCAGGTGGTGATCAATACTCCAACTATACAGGCTTAGACACAGGAGATGTGAAAACTCTTCCCCTGTGTAAACTCCTGCTGTGATTGTCAGCCCTCTCCAAGGTAAGTGGAAGCACAGGTCCCACATCTTCAATCTCTCAGACAACTAGGGATACCTCTATCTTGTGGCATGACAAACACCCCATGGCATCCTCAGGGCCACAGGTGTTTGTGAGCTGTGTATTTAGTGACAGGGAACAGCCCCTCCCCAAGTCCCAACTACATCACAGCTGTGTGTTGAGCCAACTTCCTCCTGCATGTTGGTAGAACAGCCCCTGTCTGCACCACAGCATGAGCACCTGTGACATAAATGTGGACAGAGCTCGTCACATCACTGGATGCAGAAAAATGTGAGGGAGCCTGAGTAGTGTAGGTGGCAGCAGACTACCCTGCACATATCCTGACACACTCAGACATCTGTCCTCACCTCAGGACCATGGATGTGAGAGCAGTTCTCCACTTCCTGCCAATCAGGACATGTATGGTTCCTGCACAACAGGAAAGTACAACCAAGGCAGTTCAGTGTCGCTCACCTATGGAGCCCTGTCCACCGCGGACAGCACAGGAGCCCCACCTTCTTCTAACCCTCTCAAATGGGTGGAAATCTTCTGCTGTGGGGCTCTGAGCAGAGCCATTTGCCTATGCTAACGATCATACCCACGTGGGGAGGCTTCCACCATGAGAATGTTAACAGAGTCACCAATATCGGAATGCCCCAACCATGTGTAGAACTGTCTGGAAGGTGAGTATGTGCAGAACACTCCCTCTACCCCAGCACAAACACACACACAATGCAACCTCACCATCCCAGGAAGCTGTGAAACTGAAACTTGTCGGGCACATTTGGTATAATGTGAGAAGAGCCTGCACATCCTGCAAATAGTCACTAAAGAAGAAGCATCTAGAACACAGATTTAAGCAGCACACCTTGCTCCTGTCCTTGTCATGACCTTCTCCCACATGCACAGCCCAGGGACACAAAGAGGATGTGGCCTGCGTCCTGCAAGACACAACTACAGAAGACCCATGTAGAGACTGGTAAGATGACCTTGTAGGCAGCACCAGACTGAGTCCTGACCAGCTGTGGTAAGTAGGGCTAAGGATTTCCTCACTGCCTCTGGATTAGGCACGGCAGCAGCTTATTCAAGTACAGGAAAGTGTGGGGAGCTGTAGGACCAGGCTCTGAGCAGAAACCCCAGGATGTGCCCTCTTCACTATGGGAGGACACTAGGGAAACCGGAGAAGTGATCAGAATCTACCCCACATCCTGAGTTTCTGGGTGGGGAGTGGTGCACTGTACGATGTACACGTAAGTGGGTTCCCACTGGCAGAGAAGTTCAGGCACATGTGCTGCACTATGAGGATGTGAGCAGCCCTCTGGGAACTCTTGTGCTTAGCATCAGGGGTCCATGTGTGGCCCCATACACTGTAGGTCAGAGTGGAGCTGCCCCCTCAGTTGTGTGGAATCCTGCCCAATGTGAATCTGGGGTGATACACTCAGAAACACACATCACATGCATGAGCAGAGTTCTGAGAAACACGGACATGAAACCAGTTCCCCTCCAGAGCACCTACTTCTAATGTGATTGTGTCTCTCCATACAATGTGGTTGTCCCCTGAGAGCCCCATGACCTCAGGGCCTGGCTCTGTATGGGGCCCTCCATATATAAATGTGAGCATAGCTCTCCCTGTGAGCTCAGCTGTAATCCCTGTGGGAGTCACATAGGGAATCCTGCACAATGCGATCTTGATATGAAGCTTCCCCAGACTCTCATCACGTGTGTAATGAGTTGAATGATCTAACTGTTCTGCTTTCTATTTGTGGGCAGTGCTAGAATATCATCATAAACCCTCCTGTCCTGACCACCCCAGGAATGTGTGGAGTCTCCTCAACCATGCATATGAGAAGAGAACCTCCATGTCATGACAACCTCCAGCACAGGTCCCTTTATACTGTCAGTGTAATCAGAGCCCACACATTCTATGCTTCACCATCATATATGGAGCCCTGTACAATGAGGACATGAGAAGTGCTGCAACATTTAATTTAAGGGCCAATTCAGGTGCATGGAAAACCTTTCCAGTGTGGATATGAGCACCAGCATCCATGTAGTCATCACCTCTTCAACATGAGGGGCCCTGCTCAGTGTGAATGGAAACAGCACAGCCTCTCATGAGCTCAGGTATGTGTGACACCATCTGCAGGGTCATGTGCGCAGAGACCCAGTACAAATGCTAACATCTCAGCCATGGGTGAAGTGCTAGAGGGCACATGGCCTGCGTCGTGCCCTCCATGTCCTGATGCCCCAGGTATGGGCGCAGCCCTGTACAATGAGAAGGAGAGCAGAGGCTCCATGTGTCCCTATCCTATGGGCATCTGCAGAGCCCTGTGTGGACACGAGAATGTGCTCAGAGCCACTGTACCCAACACATCTCAGGTTTTTGGAGCCATGTTCCAGGGAGAGGTTCTCAGAGGCTTCCATTTCCTGACCACCTTGGCAGGTTCTGAAATTCTCTAAAACAGGGAACTGAGCACCGCTCCATTGTTTGGACCTCATCACGTGCCTGAAGCCCTCTGCAATGTTGTCATGAGAAGCATCCTATGTCCCTTCCTCATCTGGCAAGTGCCATAAACATGAGTAGGGACCCCAGCATCCAGACCATTTCAGAAATGCACATAGAGCTCTCAGCATGGATACTCAACAGTTCCCTTAATATCATGGTCATCTCCATGGTACGAGGATCCCTATCCACCATGGAGGTGAGTACAGTCTCACCCATGTCCTGAACTACATGGGTGTGGGTGGACTGCTGTATACCATGTGGATGTGAGCAGGCACTCACCCATCAATATGAAAGCATCCAAGAGTCTGTAGCCTTCTATTTCTGGAGCAAGCATCCACCTGACCCAGACATGAGCAGAGCCTCCCATGTCCTGACCCTCTCAGGCTGTATGTGGAGCTGTCTCCAGTGTAGATGTAAAAGAACCACCCCACCACCTACTTCCTCAGGGATGTGTGTGTGGAGCCGTCTACAATGTAGATGAGAGGAGAGCCTCACAGGGCCACACTCCGATCATGTGTGTGGAGCCCCTCCACTAACAGGTGTGAGTAGAGTTCTCTACAGCTACATTCTGATCTTTAGTCCTGTCCAGCAATTTGAGCCAGACTGCATGGAGGTCATTCCTCCCCAGATAAGAGCAACAACCCTCTCTGGTGGTGGACCATGTCAGTTGTGTGCGCAGCTTTTTCATCATGGATGTGAGTGAGGCCACCCCATGTCCTGACTATCTCAGGTGTGTGGGGAACCCTCTCTAATGTGGGTGTCCAGGACGGCCAGTACTGACCATCGGTTTTTGTGCAGCTCGTTCCCCTGTGAATATAGGCCAGGCCTCATACTGAGGCCATCTGAGGTGTGTGGAACCCTCTAGAAACTTAGTATAACCAGAAAGTCCCCATCCTCATACTCTGGCCACGTTAAGCATGCTTGGAGCTCTCTACAATGTGGGTGTGAGGAGTCATGTAACCCATTTCTTAACCCTCTTAGGCATGAGGGTGGGAACAACCATACATTGCTGTGTGGATGAGTTCAGAGCTACCCTGTCCTGACCACTGTGGGTGTGTGGGCGCCTCTCAGACATAGATGTGAATGGAATGCCAAGTCTTCAACATTTCACAAATGTGGACCCTTCCCTAAGATCAGTGTGAATAGAAGGCCCTTAACCCACACTTTTGGCCATCTCAGGGGTGGGTTGACTCCTCTAAAACATGTATGTGGGCAGAGCTCCCCATGTCCTGCAAGGTAGATCGTGGCAGAGCCCCCCACATCCTGACTGTCCATTGGAAAATCTTAAAGCAAAACTTAAAGAAAATGAAGCGCAAATTGCAAACAACCCCTGCAAACAAAATTGACCTAATGCCACAGCCCTAAGCTCTGACTACTTTACTACCCTTATATAACAAACTGTCTTTGCATCTTTTTAGATCATTTCAGCCAACTAAAGGATCATTTGTCAAAGGCAACTCAGGACCAGGGTGAGATCTGCTTTCCTGTTGCATTTAACACACGGAAAAGTTGAGAAAAGCTCCAACATTTTGACTCTGGAGCTTAAATGTACGAAGGCACTGTAAGTCTGTTTCGGCTGCTGACTCCTTTTTGAACCAATCTCTCCAATTTGAACTAAGCTATGGCACAGCCTGAATTAGGAAGGTTAACTAAATACAGCTCGCTCTGCACTGTCAACCTGCACAGCCGGAGCAGGACTGATGGGCTGCTGCTCAGGACACTGTCAATCCTCCTGATTTCAGCAAAGGCCTCTTGGTGACATCTTGTGAAATGGTTCCATAGTGAAGCCCACAAAAATGAATGGCAAGTTGTTTACCAAAACTCAACATGCAACACAAGCACGATTCCAGGCCCTGTGCAGAGACAAGCTGGATGTGTCAGACAGAGCTCCACTCAGGACAACAGGAAAGCACTGATGCATGGGTGGCTCTCAGGTTTCTCCAGCAAGATCTGCCTGAGACTGAAGACATCAAGCAGGTAAAAATACATCAATGTTACTGGTTTGAGAAATGTTTGGCTTCTGTAACTTCATTTATCACCCACTCTAAACACAGATCCCATGGGATCTGTGCAATGTGGACATCAACACTATAATGGTGGGTGCCACTCACCAAAACACAGCCACAGTAGGATGGCAGGCACACAGTGACACCTTGGAACTCACTATGAGGGTGACCCCTGGATCTTCCCATCAGCACAATTCTGCTTTATTCTCACTTCACAACTGTGCTTCTCAGTTCATCATGGAGGACACACAGGGCCCATGGTGCAAGCTAATTAGAGGACACATAGGACAAATGGCATCTGTACATAATACAGCCTTGAATACTGTCTCCCACTGGCTAGCAAATGCTGACAGTAATGGGATGAAGTTATGTGGTCAAGGTGACTCACTGGGCAAAAACACCTGGCTTAATGCTAAAGCTGGTAACTCCAGAGAGCTAGCGGGCCCAGCTCCTGGTGTGCCTCAAATATTTGCACTGAAGCACTCAGGTAACTAGGAAAGTAAATCCTCCTTACCTAGAACAGAAGGGAAACTCAGTACTGCTGTCTTTACTGAACAGTGCATATAAATCTTTAATGCTACACAATGGATATTGTACAAATTCCCTATGATGAATATGATTATTATGTATCTGAATTGTACCAATAAACTTAATTAAGAAAGGAAAAAATAAAACCGTGTTCTCCAGAGTATCAAATTTTAAAATGTACCTGGGCTTCCTTGACCCTTTGGCCTGCTGTAACCTGTAGCCTCCTATGCCACCAGGAGAACTTAAACTCACCCTTGGCAGTTGCCTCTGGCAGCTTCAATTTGTACCACCGGCAATGGATAGAAATGTGGAGCCACTGCATTTAGTGAAGGTGCACTAACTCCAAGTAAGCTGTTGCTACCTTTTCATCAGAGAAAAAGAAGAAAACCATTAATAGGTCCTGAGAAGAAGGTGGGCTAACTGACAGTACCGGTGTGTAGCTGTACAGAGCAGCTTGGTACAACATGGGCCCCTTCAGGCACTGTAGGAGCAACTGGGAGACTTCAAAGGGGCCACCACTGCAGGAGGAGCGGGACCCTCACGGGCCATGGAGCACCACGCAGCACTCTGACCAGGCTCCTCACACCCCAGCACAATCCTCACAAGAGTCAGGGGAAAAGCAGGCAGTGCAGAGCCAGGTGTGGCCTTGACTTTAAGACACATTCTTGCCACAGGAGAGAAATTCTGGGTTCAAACACAGTAAGACTTGTATCCTGGACTGTGATTAAGAAGCAGACTTTTATGTTCCTTACGTAGGCTCTTCCGAGCTATCTCAATGTCTTAAACTAGGACTTAAGGAAAGATATGAAATGATTAGAAAGGTCTCAGGTTCCACATTAAGAGGTTCCAGCTCAATGTGAGGATGGAAAAAGAACATAAGGTCAGGTGTCGATCACGTGAGAAGAGATAGTATGAGCTGCATGGTATGGCGCATACCTGTAATCCCAGAACTGGAGGCTGAGGCAGGAAAATTTTGAGGTCAACACTCACAATGATTTGGCTGGTATACCTGACAAACACTTGTGCATTCCAGGTATACCAAGGGATGTTTTTGTATGTGTGCACTTTGTAAACTGAGTTCCACATAAAGTAAAATAATACAACTATCAACATTCCATGGTTACCAGCGGAGTGTACGGGTACTTTAGGCCATGTGACACTAAAGCCCAGCTGGATGCTGGTGACCTCCAGAATTCTCCATGTCAGGCTTCTGCTCAGCCCTCTCCCTAAGGTACCCACAGGTACAGCTACACCTACCTGCCTCACACACGCACACACCATGTCACACCTCACTCCTCACCACCACAGCTCCTGATCATCCCCCACAAAGCTCTTTTTCCTTCACTCAGCCACAGGAACACTGCGCTTCTTGTAGCTGGGGCCTCAGTACCTGTTTTGCCTACCTGGATGTGGTGGCTACCAAGCTTCACTTTCCCTTCACCTGCATCACCTCTCTGCACTTTGTCCCTGTCTTGTTTCTTCTCCATGGTGTGAATCATCTGCTGTGTGACCTTCTTATTCATGTGCCTGTCTCCTCTAGAATGCGAGCTCATTGCATCCCTGTTGTGTCTTCTGCTTTTTCACTGCTATTGGAATAATGCCCATACGCAAGAGGAACTAAAGGCACATTTTCTGAATGAGAACAAAAAAGAAAGGAAGAAATGAAATGCAGAGTACTCTTACCATAGAAACCAAGCATTGAAAGTCCACAACAGGTAGCCAGGGCTGCTAGTCTTATCTACAACCATGTAGGAAGACAAAAGCCAGAGTTTCAGTCAGGATGGTGGCAGTGGGCATCTGGAGCCAGTCGTCCTCAGATCCTCCAACCCACCTACCACTTGTGAACTGTGCAGACTCTTACCCTCTCCAGTGCAGCCAGGGCCTCCAAGCAAGGCCCCCACATATCCACATAGAGGTGATACCTAGTATCTGTCACCACAAGTACTGCAGTGGAGGCTGTTGATCTCCTAAATCCCCTGAACCCTCACACTGGTAGTGACACTGGTACTGCCCACTAGTCAGCCCTCACTAGTGCTCACATTCAAGTGCCCTTGGCAGCCTCCTATGTGGAATCACCTCAGGTTCCACATCTTTTGAAAGTGCAGGCGCTTTGGGGTACACAGCGCCTCCCACTGCCAATGCTTTCCTTTACCTTCTAGCTGCTCAGTGGCAAGCTGAGGCCACACCAAGGCAGTACTGGGTCCCTGTGCTAGGTGGTGGTGTCATCCCCTGGTGTCCCCGGTTGCTGAAGTTGCCTCTGATTGCCAGGGCAATTTGATATCGGGAGGATTCTGTTAGTGTTGTTGGCATCCAGCTGGGCTGAATTATTAAAAAACAGGGTGCAAAGGACAGGTAGTAAAAAAGAAAATGACAAAACAATACCAGAGGTTAGGGATTGTTACAGCACAGATTCTCATCACTATAAAGCACACAAAGGCAACGAAGATCTGTCTGTGAGGGCACGAGATAAGGTAAGAACAAGTTTTAGCTTGTGTCTCCACAAGGAGGGGATCTGCTATGTGGTGAGCTTGAGCCACTGAATGTGACATCAGAGCATGTGACAGGGAAGACCAACACTACATTCAGTCCTTCAACACTTACAAATAATAAGCTAGTGGGGTGGGTGGCACAGGCCTGTAATCCCAGCTACTGTGGAGGCTGAGATAGTAGCATGGAAAGTTCAGGTTTGGCTTGGGCAACTACTGACGTGCTGTCTCATATAATAATACAAATAAAGAGTAGGTACAAGGGTTAAGGATGTAGCTCATTCTGGCATGTGTCAGGCCTTGAGGTTCATTCTCAGCACTGGACAAGGAAATCACTCTGGTTTCCTTCCTCACACAAAAACAGAAGAGAAAAGCTAGATCTAATTTATGCTGTCAGTGTGGTACTTTAGGTGTAAAATATCACAAAGCTATAAGCACAAGTAAAAGGAAGCCCAGGAATGTTAGGCTCACAGTTAGGGCCACTGTCACTCAGGGACTAGTGGGCTGTGAAAGAGGCAGCTGAGAAGCTAAACTCCTGGACAGGGATTCGGAGTGGTTTGGAGTCAGCGAACAAGAGAGTGGGGCCCCATCTTTGAGTTCAGAGTGGGAAATGTGAACAGGTAGGGATTGACTTCAACCAGAAAGAGACCACTCCCTGAGGAAATTCATGAAATTCATCTCAATCTCTGAAATTGTATTTAAAGGAGTCAAAATTTATCACTGCTAACAATAGATGCCTGAGAGAAGAAAAGGCAAATTCTAGGTGATATCCCAAGCCCCAGATTATAATCACTTATGGATTACATCCAGTAGTCATAGAAATTAGCTGCATACTTAAAAACACAAGATTTTTTTTGAAGGCAAAACTTTCACTGTACAGTCTATGCTGGCTGTGAACTCAATATGTAGCCCAGCTTGGCTTCAAAATCAATATTCTCCTGCCTCAACATCCCAAGGGCTAGGAATACAGTGATGTGTCACCAAACTTTGTGAAGATAAGACAGTCAAAAGTCAAGAAAAACACAGGAGATTTTCACTGCAAGTGGAACAGTATCTTATCCACCCATCCTGAAACACTGTGCTTTCATGGGTTATCAGTAGTAGCTTCTTTCCGTCACTTGCAAATGTGAGGTCCAATTCTCAGGGTCTCAGTCTCTGCAGGGCCAGTGGCATATGGCTCTCCTTGTAGAGCATGAGATCCTGCATGGCAGAAGGCCTCGTATCACTCCAAAACCTGTGGCCTTGGTGTTCACCAAGTACCTCTCTTGCATGTTGGCCCTTCCAAATGTAGGGCAGTCAGTATTACACATATGACCTGCTGCAGAGCTTTCTCTTGTGTGCACCCAACTAAGAATTCAAAATCAGCTAGATGTGCTGGTGCATAATTATAAATCCAAGGGGAGACAGGTGACGGTAATTTCAAGGCCAATGTGGGAAACTTCACAAGAACTGTAGCTTGAGGTACATGGCAGAGTGCTCATGAGTTCAATTCATGGTACTGAAACCACTCAACCAATCAGGTATCCAAACTACCCAATATGTTGGTGGAGGTCACATGTAAGATGATATAGGTGACCTCGAAATCCAAAGGCACTAACCAAGCAATGTTCCTTCAAATTGGTAAAAGATTGGACTTTGTTCTATTTCTGCATCACAATTAAACTAAATCATTGGCAACCCAGAACATTAATTTTCTCCCTTCCCTTAGATAAGGACAGTAGGTCAGGCTTAGCTGTATGCCTCTCCCTGCGTGTCTGTCACATAACAAGGTGGGTGTCTGCTAGACCTCTGGATACATCTGAAGCCTTGTCTGTGATCACTCACAAAAATTCAGTTACTTGGGTATGAGGAGGATTTATTCTTCTATGGGCATTGACTGATGGTACCAGTCTCCGTTGCCAATTTACCAAGGGCTTCTCCATAAGGTGGCTTAGGACACAGCAGATGGTCCAAGATAGTGATCAGAGAGTGGCATAGGTGAGACACAAGTACAGACTCTTTTCGATCTCCTCTCATAAATTACTTCCCATCATTTCTGCTGTGTCCTGTTCACAAGGTCAGCTCACCCACAGTTTCAGTGTGGCTGAACACTGAAGCTAAGGCATTCACATCCTCCTCTTTACAACACAAACAGGTCCTGCCAGGATACCCAGAGTATTCGCCACCTGCTGTGTACCAGGTAAAGTTAGCATGATGTTACGTGAATTAATGTCAAGACAGCTGGTGTCCACTTAGGCACTGCCCATTTACATACATCTGTGTTCGTTGCTTATCTCCCCAAGCTGAGACAAAAAACCTGACACTCAAAATGAAGGAAACAAAGCTTTACTTAGCTCACAGTTTCGGGAGGTATCAGTGCATAATCATCTGGCTCTAAGGCAGGGCGGCATGGCTCATGGGCAACTGTTGATGGCCACAGAAGACAGCAAAAGCAGCAAGAGCAGAGAGGGGAGGAGTGCACCGAGAAGTCTCTTTCTGCAATGTTTCGTGCCATTTTGTTTTGACTGCAGTACTGAGGAGGTTGAGAGAGAATGACTATAAGTTTGATCCCAGCCTATTCAACACAGCAAGACAATGTCCCTAAGAAAAAAGTAAACAAAATGAAGCAAAATCAAAACATGAAACAAAATGAAAATTATATTATATGGCTGAGCAAGCATATGTTCACAGCTAAGTATCTGAGATGGGGCATGAGAAAATGCTTTAGTACACTACAGAAAGGAGCCTCCAGACTCTCAAAGGAAACAGCTGGAATGCTGTTGCTTTAACTGGCTAAAAACATCTACTTAAAAAGTATTTTTACACTTTTATTATATGCAAATCTATCACTAGGTATATTCTATGACCTCACACTATAGCATAGCAACAAGGCTCTGAGCACCTCAGGTATGTGTGGAGCTCTACAAAACCAGGAGGTGACCAGAGTCTGCAATTTTCTTAAGATCTCAGGCAGAAGAGACACTTGTACAATGTTCTGACTATCTTGGGCACTAGAGGAGACCTGGACAATGAAAAGGTGAGCAATTCTCTTACAGCCTCATCAACTCAGGTATGTGGAGAACCCCCTGATAAGCACAGGAAGGTTTTAGCTACTTGTAGAGACTCCCCGCACCATGACCAGATCTTTAAAACTACTTGTGGAGACAAGAATGAGGTGAGCACAGTCTTCTCTTGACCATCTGAACACTGTGCAGGCCTGTAAAATAAGTATCGGATCAGAGGGACCACATATCCTGATGTACCACCAAGGAGCCACATAAAGGTTGTGACCACACATTTTGAGGTTCAGATCCCTTTGAAGAGTGAAGACTCATATAATAATTTTAAAAAGATGACAGTGAGTTTATCATAAAAACCCTCTTGTGGGACTTAAGAGACAAGAAAAACTAATGGGCAAAAACAGGAGGTCTTATTTTCAGGCATACACTGGTTCAACTGATCAATCCTAAATGGCTGAGCAAAGGACAGAGGACAGGTTCAAGTTTTTACACATTTGGTCAACAGAACTGTGGTCATGAGTATGGAATGGAGTATGGTATGAGTATGGAACTGATGGGCAGGCAGAAGAACAAAGGCAGTTTGCCAAGCTGTCACAGTTTTGTGTCTTAAGTCACCATGCAGTGAAATAACAGGATGTTATGAGAAAAGGAAATTATAAAATTTCACTTACAGGGACAAATCGTACTGTTTTATTTCCTGCATTGATGGTTTCTATAAATGACTTTAATGACAGCATCACTATAAAAATGATTTACTTTGTTATGGGGATTGACTCCCTATTAGGCACAAGGAAAACTACAAAAAAAAATGAAAATAAATCTATGTGGTTCTTGATCCTCAAGCTTCTGTATTACATCGACACATCAGCCTCCAGAATGACCAGAGCAGGGCTGTCATCATTCCTGGAGCTTGGATCTCCTGCAAGATCAGCGAGTTTGGTTTGATCTGGTCACCTGGCCCCTTTTTCTTCAGCTGCTGGATTTTGCTGGCTGTGGTAGGTCCAAAGCACAGCTCATGCCAAAATTCATAGTGGTGAGGGCAGGTAAGATTATAGTGTGAGGCCCATCCCTTATAGGTCCTAGTGTGGTAGGATCCCATCTTTAGGCTCATACAGAGACCCTGGGTTTAACGGGGTGGATTTCATGTGTTAAACTGATGAGGACTTTTTCCAGTATGTAGCCATGGATACCTTCTTTAGCTATTCTCAAAGGCTGGATTTATCACTTAGAGTTGATTTTTCTACTTTGGAAAAGTGACAAATACTTTGATCTATACTTGGGGACGGCCACCCAAATAAGATTTTATAAGTGGAGTACTCAGTTGTTTAGTAGTGATACTGGACATGGAGGAGAGGAATACACAGGACTTGATCCCATTTCAAGTGTTTTTCTTCATAATACTTTTGTGGCAATTCTTTGAGCATCGCCTTCTTGCAATCTGTCTTTCCAAAGCTGAGAAGAGTAAGGTGTGTGTAATACTTATTTCATTTGTAACACCTAACTGAACACTTGAAATACCTTAGCCATGAAAGCTACTGCAGTGAACTCAGGCCCACATGCTGCCTTCCACAACAAAGATGTGAGCAATGCCCTGGCACCCCTTGTGCTCACCATCTCTGGCCCATGCAGTGCCAGTACACTGTGGATGAGAGTAGAGCCCCACCCATATCCACCAGTCTTGAGTTGAGACCTCCACATTGTGCACCTGGTCAGGTCCCCATCCCATCTGCACCACATCAGGCATGTGAAATCCTGTCCAATGTGAATCTAGGGTGACACCCTCAGATACAGAACATCGCCAGACCTGAACAGAGTCCTGAAGAACAAGGACATAAACACCAGTCCCCTTGTAGTGGACCTACCTCTTATGTCATTGTGATCCCTTTCCAGTGTGGTTGCCCCCCTGAGGACCCCATAACCTCAATAATCGGCTATGAACAGAGCCCTGTCTATTGTAAATCATAGCAGAGCTGCCTGCATCCCCCTGTCTTGTCATCCCTGCCTCAGGTGTGTAAAAAACCTTGTACACTGTGACATTGACCTCAAAACGCACCATGTCACAACTCCTCAAAGTTCTCTGGTGATTTGTGCAATATCACATCAATCCAGTCACATATCCTTTGGTGTGGAGTCCACAACAGGATTCCAAGCATGCACGCTTATCTTCTGATGATCTCACCAACATGTATAGTATCTGACACCACAGATCTCAGCAGGGCCTCTCCACCAGGTCTTGGTGGCTTCAGGCACCGCTGCAGCCCTGGACAAAGTGGAAGTGCATACAGACCCACCATCTCCTGACCAGCCCTTTGTTACATCTATAAGACGGAGCACACACATCACATGAATTGCAATCCTGTATGCACCACTGTAGGAACATGACATGAAAAGAGGCGCACCATTTCAGGACCAGTGCAGACAGGTGGAAAACCTCTACCACACAGGTAAGACTAGTGACGCCAGCCTGCAGTCATCAGTCTCACAAGTTTGTATCCCTCCTCAACATCAGCGTGAACAGAGCCACCCTGTAGTCTCAGGAGCTCAGTGCCGTGTAGAAACCTGTGCATCTGTGAGCAGAGCCAAACCAGGTCCTGACTACCACAGGCTGGCATGGAGCCCTCTACCACCAGAATAGGAGCAGAGCCACTTCATGGCCTGACCACAGCAGGCTTGTGAGCCTGGACAAGATGGATGTGAGCAGCCCAACTATCTGCTGACTGTCTCATGTGTTTGGAGCTCTCTGTCAAAAGGAGAGGGTGACCAGAGCTGCCTATGTCTGCAACCTTTCAACTGGTGGCACAGAACTCTCTGGAAGCCACGGATGTGAGCTCTGCTTCACTCTTTGGACACAATCTGGTAAGTGGATTCCTCAGCTGTGTGGGGGATGGCAGAGCACGCCACATCCCATTCAGGTTTTGCATTATGTACAGCCCTGTACACAGAAGTTGTGATTCAAGGCTTCAGATTCCTACTACATAACCTGTGAGGGAGGGGCTCTGCAAAGAGAACATGGAAGCACAGCCATCCCCGCTGTCATCCTCCTGCTGCAGCCTGGGTCCCCAGAGAATATGTATGTGAACAGAAACCCATGCCACGTGCTGGTAACTTCAGGCCTGTACTGAATACTGTATCATGGGGATGTAAACAGAATTCCCCATGTCTATGTCCTACATGGAGCCCTGCCTGTATGCAGAAGCAACTTGACTGTATGCAGAGCATATCCAGTACCCCTTCAAAACCACAGTGTCTTGACTCCCTCAATTGCATGTGGAGCCCTGTGCAACGAGAATGACACCAGAGCCCTGCCCTTATCTTAGGCAACATGGATGTCCACTCAGCCCCTAAAGTGAATGTGAGCAGAGCCTCTTGCTGTGCTGAACAACTCAAGCATGTGTGGGGACCTGTACAATGTGACTGTGAGCCTCGCCTCGCCTGTGTCCCAATGACCTCAGGCACTGGTGGAGCCCTGAACAGTGTGAATGTGGACACGGCCTTCCATGTACCAAGAATCCCAGGGATGTGTGGCCTTGCTACAAAGAGAAGGCTAGGAGAGCCTTATATGCTCTGGAGACCTTCATTGTGCTTGGAGCCCTCTACTGGGTAGCTGTGAGAAGAGGTCCACCATTTGCTGACTGACCCTCTCAGGTAGGTACAAACTTTCAAAGACACAGAGGGGAACGAAGGATTGTCAGAGTGGTGCTCATCTCATACATAATGGGCCCTGTTCAACATGCAACACAGATACAGCAGTCCATTCTATCAATGCTTCAGGCCTGTGTGGAACCCTCTACTAGGAAATAGGCACTGTGCGCCCACTCTCAGGCTGAACACCTCAGGCTCCTCTGCAGCCATGTGCAGCACTCTGTGTGGGCAGGGCCATCTCCTGTCCAGACAACTTGAGGTAGGGGTGGAGCCCAGCCAGGTAGTGATCACCACTCAAAGTACAAAGCCCTGCACAAGGAGGCTGTGAACACACTTCCCCTCTGCAAACTTCTGCTGGGATTGGGACCCCTCTCCAAGGTCTGTGGAAACACAGGCCCCATGGTCTCTAAACTCTCAGACAGTTATGAACACCTTGACTGTGTGGTGTGAGAAATGTCCCTTGGAGTCCTCACAAGCTCAGGTGTTTATAATCTGTGTATCCACTGACTTTGGCACACAGCCCCTCCCCAGGTCCTGACTACATCACATCTCTGTGTTGAGCCAGCTTCAACCTAGACATGGCTGGAGCTGCCCATGTCCACACCTAGTCAGGCTCCTGTTGAGCACTTATGAAACGAATGTTGACAGAGGCCTCCACACATCCTGTGACTGGATTTCAGAAGAACGTGGGGCTTCAAAACAAGGTACATATGAGCAAGGCCACACACCACCTTTCCCAACACACCTAGGCATTTGTGAGCACCTGAGCACCATGGATATAAGAGCAGCTTCAGCATCCTGCCAATTAGGCAATGTGTGGTCCCTCTGCAAGAAGAAATCACAACCGAGGCAGGAGCTCCATCTCTGTCACCTATGGAGTTCTGTCCCCTATGGACAGCACAGGAGCCTCCCTCTGAACCTCTTAGAAATGTGGAAACCCCCTTTCATTATGGTTGTGACAAAGCCATGTCTCTGTTATGATAATTCCACCTGTGTGTAGAGGTTCTCACAACAAGGATGTGAACGAATGCAAATATCCTGAATTCCTCATTCATGTGTAGAACTCTCTGCAAGGTAAATAAGTGAGCAACACCCTCTATATCCCAACACACACACACACACACACACACACACACACACACACACTCACCATCACAGGCATCTGTGCAGCTCTGTGAAAAATCAGTCTTGAGCAAGAACTAGGACTTGGTCAAGAACATGCAGCCTGCATGTCCTGATGAGCACCACTGTGTGCAGAATTGTCTGCAACATGGATGGGAGCACACCTTGCTTCTGAACTTCTCCCACCTGCACACCTCAGGATTACAAAGAGGATGTGGTCAGGGATGCAAGACATGACCACTGCAACCACTTGAAAAATCCTCTAAAAAGACTGAGTGAGCAGCACCAACCCCTGTCCCACCCACCTGTGATAAGTAGCGCTAAGGCGTTTCCTCACCGCCTCTAGAATACGCAAGTGAGCCACGTGCTCCATGCCCTGCACAACGCACGCAAGTGTGGGGCCCCACAGAAACAGGCTGTGAGCAGAATCCCAGGACATGACCTCCTCAGGCATACGAGGACACCTGGCAAAATGGAGATGTGACCAGGATCTCCCTTTATGTCTCAACTATCTGGGGTGGCAGTGGTGCTCTGTAATATGTACATGTGATAGGGGGTACCCCAGAAATGGAAAATCTCAGGTACATGTATAGCCCTGTATGTAGGATGTGAGGAGCACCCTGTTGTCCCTTGTAGTGATCATCTGTGCCCTGTGTGGCTGCTGGTTCACTGTGGATGAGAGTGAAGCCCAGGCCTCCATATCACCCACATAGTCAGACCCCTCCATACCCCATCTTCACCATCTCAGGCCTGTGGAATCCCACCCAGTGTGCATCTGATATGACACCCTCAGACAGAGCATCGCAGACATAAGCAGAGTCCTGCAGACAAGGACACGAACACCAGTCCAGCTGTAGTGTACCTACTTCTAATGCTAGTGTGATCCCTGTCCAAGCTGGTTGTAGTTGAGGGCCTCTTTATTACAAATGTGAGCAGGGCTGTTGCATCACTCTGAGCAACAAAAGTGTAGAAAACCTATATACTGTGGACCTGGCCCCATCAAGAATGGCCCAACCACTAAGACTTCTCTCATGACTTATGCACTGTCAACGTCAATCCAGGCACCTGTCCCATGGGGTGGAGCACCTGACCCATGAAAGGGTTGTGAGCACACACACTCTTCTCCTATCCCAGCCCTGTGCGTAGCTCTGCTCACCACAGATGTGAGAAGGGTCACTCCACTTGATGTCTTGATGACCTCAGGCACTGCTGGAGCCCTGCAGAACGTGGAAGTGCTTACAGATCCTCCATCTCCTGACCAGCACTGCTTTTTGTTTCCTTTACAAGCTCAACTAGAAAAGAGCCCACACATGACATGTGTGTTGCCATCATGCCAAGCCCACAGCTTCAGTGGGACTCAGGTTCCACGGAAACCCCTCCCCAAGGGGCGATGAAGTTTCCAACACTTGGGGATACCTCAACTGTCCTGGTGCAAAGCACAGAGCTTTTACTGTGGGAAGAGGCTGTGGAGGCTGCCGAGCTCCTCACATGACTGTTCCTGGGAGGACAACACAGTGACCCAAGAGGGGACAGAGATTTCTCCCTTCTCTACTGCAGATCCCAAAGGTTCATGCGGAGGCACTGGGGACAGGGAGGGGCTGGTGGAGTAGATTTCCACGAGCTCCTGATGACATGTGATGCTGGTCTCCAGGACTTGCTACCCACCCTTCTTGAATGCTTAGGTTCAGCTTTCCCTATTTTTTCTTTGAAAAAGATGCCTGATGCCTCTTTTTAATCATTTACCAATGAGAACCAGAAGAGTGGTTCAAGAACTCTGCAGAGGGCAGAGACCAGCATGTGTTCCCAAGGACAGAGTCCCCACTCTGTTGAGAGGCTGGCTCCCAGAAATACAAGAAGGGGCCTCAGACTTAAGCTCCTAAACCACAGAGCTATGTTACAAAGCCCAGAATGAAAAGCAGCCTGGGAGCCAATCTGGCTCCTGTGCTCTCTCCAAATGGAGTGTGGTTGGTGACCCCTGCTGGTTGGCCAGGACCATGCCACACCAGACAGCTGCAGACTGGCAGGGGCAAGCTGGCCTCCTCTCTCACAACCTCCTCCCAGAACCATGGGAGGGACATCTGTGAATGCTCACGGTGAACCTGAGGCCAACCCTCAACACCTGTGCAGGAAAATTCAACAAAGCATGTGAATTTACCAGTAATTCCATGTTGTACACTGTACTAAGATCTAGCTTCCAAAGACAAGCTTTTATGGGAAAACATCCCCAAGACACTTCCTTCTTTTTGTTTGTTTTCTGTATTTCCTTTAATCAACATGTTATTTTAAAACTGAAAAATATTCACCTACTTTGAGACTTTCCTGAACTTAAATTAAAACAATATCCACCATCCTCTAGCTCAGACAGGGATTTTAACTTTAGCACAAACACACAAGCCCCTACTAGGTCTTTTTTTCTGGGCATTGTCAGAGGTCAGTGACTTGCAGAAATAATGCTAAAAACCTTCTAGGAAAGGAAAGCCCAAAGTTTTGTCACATGGAAACCTCCAAGGTGACAGCATGGAGCTCATTTCAAAGAACATGCAGGAGCCTGAACAAGCAGGGAAGCCCCATCAGGAAGAGAGAAAGCTCTGCACAGAGGTAGCTGGACCACAGCATGGCCAGACACAAGGCTCCAGGAGCTCTCAGAAACCCTTTACACCTGGAATCTGTAAACTGTAAAGAACAAAAACCAGTCATGATGGCGCAGGTCTGTAATCTCAGCACTCTTGGAGAATGTTGTAGAAGGATCACACGTTTGAGCCCACACAAGGCAACTTGAGACCCTGTCCCAAAATTAAAAATTAAGTACAGAGGGAAGAGTTGGGATGTAGTTCAGGGCAAAGTTACCAAGTTGGATTCCCAGTAATGCAAAAAGAAAAAAACACACCAAATCACACACACACACACACACACACACACACAC
>PVLA01016885.1:0-19219 GCA_004027455.1 Hydrochoerus hydrochaeris
TCCTCCCTTACAAGAGTAATAATATGCATTTAAATGTGGCTTGTTATGTAGTGTAAATTATGATAATACTTTATATTAATTCATAAATGTAATTTATGTGGTAACACCCCAAAGAAAATGTTGTGCTATTTCCTTTCATCACAAATGAGGAAAGAGTCAAAAATTATAAATACAGGTGCTTTGATCAATCCTACATAGATCTTCCTATTAATGTCTGAATTTGATCCTGAATTGTGTCCACTCAGATCTTACATCTAAGCTTGGCATAAGTCCAAAAATGAAAGTGTTGCTTGATATTTTTAAATTATAACTTTATTATTCAACTTTCACAAAACATCTTTAGAAATAATTAATGATCTCCATTAAGTCAATTTTAGAAATAAGAAAGAAATAATCTAAAAGTCTTTGCAACAAGGATTTCTGCTGGATTTTGTATATTTTAGACATATAGTAACAGTGCTTGGGTTTGAGATATTAATAAAAAGAGGTGATAAAGAAAGAAAAAATGAAAAGAATAATAAAGCATGTTAGGAGCAAAAAATGGAACAGCATAAGAGCAGGCTGGTTGGGATGAGTTTAAATTGCACTGAGGTGATGGAGCCCTCACATTTTATAGATGCATCAGAAGCTACTGCACTGTGAACCGTGAAGTTATCTATAAGAGATAACTTTGAAGTCATTGCAATGGGTAGGATTTAAAGGATTGAGGAATCTTCATTTCTACATAGAGTGTTAAATGCCATAATTAACTTTCCTCTATCTTGTTTTTAAAAATCCTGTTTATCTACAAAATTCATGCAATTTTTACAAGCCACTATTAGGTCTCATTTCACATTCAATCAAAAGTTTAATTCTGTACACAATATGCTTCTATAAGGACAATGTGGAGCACATGAAACATTACATCTTGAATAAGATTTTAAAAAATAACCAAAAAGGATGCAAGATTCTCAGCTGCATATTATCTTAGGCTTATCAACAACACTGTGCAGAAGAAAAGAGCAGAGAATACTGAAAAGAGACCTTATATTCAATCTCTTTATCTTCTTGTGATTTCACTATCAAGTATAAATGATAAAGAACATTAAAAATCTTATTCACCTGCAGTCATTCTTGAGGTTTATCTAGAGGTTTTCACAATGCCTAGAAAAGCAGTTATACTGGAGTCAGTACACTCCATGCAAGAATATGATAGAACTTTCAAAAGTCAGACAAAAACTATAAACTTTTGCCAGGACAATATCAAAACACAAACACATGAGCGTGCACACACACACACACACACACAATAAGATACATTGACTGATTTTCAGAAAGTAAACAAGAATTTCCATAAAAGGAAGAAAGAAAGAGCAAATGTAAATTTTTAAAACCTGTGTTACTTTAACTGCTTGGAGCCCCCTAACTTCTGCATGATTCTGATGATAGCATTTTTCACCTCTCTGTTTCTGAGACTGTAGATGAGAGGATTCAGCATGGGGATCACAATTGTGTAAAACACAGAAGCCACTTGATCCTTTCCCAAAGAGTATGACTCCTTAGGTTTTATATAAGTAAAGATCATCCATAGGAGACAGTGAGCAGGACATGGCACAGTCTTGTTGACATGATGACTGGATAATGCAAAGGGCTACAGATAGCTACATAGTGGTCATAGGCCATAGAGGAGAGAAGAAAGCATTCAGTAGCACCAAACACTATAAAAATGTACAGCTGAGTGAAGCAGCTTAGGAATGAGATGCTCTTGCTGGAAGTCAGTATGGTCTGTAAGGTCTTAGGGGTGATGACACTTGAGTAGCTGTGGTCCAGAAATGACAGGTAAGTAAGAAAAAAGTACATGGGGGTTTGAAGCTGGGGATCCAGGTGAATTATGAGTATCATTCCCACATTCCCCAACACTGTGACCAGGTAGATGAGGAGGAAGAGCAGGAATAGGACGAAGTTTGTCTCTTCAGATTCCGTCGGCCCCAGGAGGATGAAGTCAGGCTCATTGCTGGAGTTCAGTCTGTCCATGGTGTGTGCTGTACTTAATCTGTTAAATAATCATATCTGATATTTAGTCTGAGAGACTTCAAAAATATTTTCATTTGTGAAACAAATAATGTTAAAAGACTAGTGTTTCTACAGATTATAAGGACTTTACTCAGAATAAGTGAAAAAATACAGTTATCATGTTAAGATATGGATATAATTCACATTTGCTGGTAATTTTTAAAAGATTACAGGCTAGGTTACAGGGATGAATCTGGTAAAATTGTGAATGCTGTCATTATTCAACATATTCAAGCCATGTGAAGGTAATTTACTTAGATAATAGTGCACAGCGTGTAATATCTGAAATGAGAATGGGCACAGAGTGTAATATCTGAAGTGAGGGCAATTCCATGCTAGCCATGTGACTTTAACCAGATTTTTTCATTGCAAAATCATTCCTTATAATTTTTTTTCTGAATATATTTTTGTTATTTTTCACCAAAACTGATGAATGGGTTAATAAGGCAGTTTAATTTGAGTTTTAAATGTGTCATTTTCTGTCCCTTACTTCTCAAAACTCTTTGATATTATCAGATTACTTCCACATATTGTTCGTCTTAAAAAATCTTGAAACAGAAACTTAATGTGGAATGAATTGTGCACAGGACAGCTGTGATAAAGACAAGCTGTTTCTCACATCCTCCTGCTGCAAGCGGCACCTTCCACCCTGTTCTCTCCTCCACTCAGGTGACTGTGCAGAGACGTGGTGCTGTCCCAGGAAATCACCGAGTCCCTCTGAAGGGAGTCTGCAGAGAAGCCCAGGTCAGGGTCTGGTTTAGAGCTGAACAAGGAGGAAGGGAGCGTGGAGGGCTCTGGAGGTAAAAGTAACTTAACCGAGGAAATCTGAGAAGCCCTATGCTTTCCACCACAAGGAAGTGTACACATTATTCGAGGCAGGGGCTAAAAGCTACATGTTCCCCAATTTTTTGACAAAGTTTTCATTTTGTTTCACATGATCTAATCGTTTGATGTGAAGGTGGATACTTACTGTGAGTAAATGTTGCTGAAAATTTTTTTCGAGGCTTACCTCTTTAGAATCTTGTTAAGCTCAAATTATTCTCAGATATAAAGCATTAAAAAGAAGCAGCTAAAAAGTTCTATATTTCCATTTCTTGTTATATTTTATTTTTTTTCTTTTTGCATAAAATTTTTATTGTGAGTTAAATTGTATACAGTTCAAATCTTTACCAAATGGAACCTTCACAGGAAAGTCTCATCTGAAAAGTATGAACTGTGAGACTGTGTCTATAAACAGGACAGTGTGTGACTTCCCTCCCCAGATTATAATTACAGGATGCCTCATATAATAAGTATAACATATAATGAAACATTAGGTCATCCTCAAGACATCATTTCCAGGGACAGTTGCTTGGCCTGATTCCAAAGACAAAAGTTCAAGGACAAATTACAAAAGAGTTTTCCATCCCTGGAAGACCTATAACCAATTGACTTTTATTTTTGTAATCCTTAAAACTGTTGCTGAAATTTATTTATTTTCTTTTGCAGTGACACATAAGATATACATTTGAAAAAGTAATATTTGCATTGAAGTGTTCAGTCAGGAATTTGTGATTAAGTTGTTGGGGAAGACATGCCTACAGATATTCGAGTACCACTTTATTTACAATATACATCATGGAATATAAAAATTTCACCAGGAAATATTTTATGCTTAAAATTATGACTTGGCCATAGAAGTAATTCATACTGATAAGAAAAAAATTAAAAACATAAAATTCAAACTATCGCATGAAATGATTCAATATTCTTTAATATTTTGTTTATCTAATACATTCTTACAATATTTGTTTTTCTGCCTATAAAGCTAATTTGGAAGCATAATTCTAGATTTATCTAATTCGTATAATACTGTGTATTCAATGTCATCTTAATTTAATAACTGAAACATCATAATATCCCATGACTATGGCAGGTTATTTTATTAACCAGTGCCTTAATGTATTATGTATTTTATGTCCCATTCTTCACTGAGCAAACAGGGTGTGTCCAGCTGGTAAATGGACATCCTAAGGCATCCATGCAATGGGACAGAACCTCCATGCTGGTTTACCTGTGTCACCTGCTATATCTCTTTAGTCCAGGCTGTGCATCTAATGTTGTTTACTAATTTTGTGTGGTTTTTTTGTTTGTATTTTGTAAAAGAAAAATGAACATAAATCAGCCTTACATCTAATGTAAATTTTTGCAATCAATTCAGTGGATACTTACAATAAAGAAAAACATTGTTATTTAATGAACCCAAGAAAAGAGAAAAAATCATAGTAAGAATAATGCAGGAGAGAGTGTGGGTAGGGCAAGTGAGACAGAAAAGAGAGAGATAAAAAAGTGACAATTGAAAATGTGGTGAGTCTTTCACAGTGAAAAAGGACTACTGCCACATTTCCTAAGAAAATAATAAAAACTGAAAACAAATGTGATAATGGTTTAAAGTGAAAGTGATTACACACCCTTGATTTAACTTTGGTTGTGGTTGTAAACAGTTGCTAGAGAATTTCTCTGCCATCACAAACAGTTGAACACAATGCCCAAATGTGTTTCTGTGATAGAAAAGCTTTCCTAAGAAAACCTACTTCATGGCATCTTGCAGTGGTGCACCTTCTGAGGTGATAGTGGCACAGAAGTTTACCTTGCACTTTCATTTTTATTAATCCCCACCACTAGGTGGTAGACACTGGATCCTACATCTCCAAACCTGCCTGTCCCAGGGTAATGTAAAATATCTACGAATAGCATCTTATTTGTCTAAGACCATCAGCAGTATAGTACTGGACATAAATACAACTTTATCCACTGCTGCATAGGGTCTCCTGCGATTTTCAGAATGGAGAATATTTCCCTATGAGACTCTAATATATATTTGTTTATGAATTAATGCAAATTCACTACAATTTTCTCAGATTCAAACTGTACATATTTTTATTCACTCTTGCTTCCTCATGTAAGGTAAATAATGCAGTATGAAGCATTTCAGCTTTACTGTTATATTTTTATTTCTTCTTATTCTAAGACATTTGAATTCAATACATACAAAGAGTTCTACACAATTCATTGCAAAAATTCATGTTAGATTCACAGTTGGTTGTGCTTTCTGTCCACTTTCTTTTTTTCACTTTTAAAAAAATATTTTAATTTGAATAAAAACCAATAAATATTATACAAAATTTCAAAACAAGATGATAAGAAATTAACAATATTTGTGACATTACATATTGTTGTCTTCAAAACAGTTGCTGAGATTACCAGATATAGGCATGCCAAAATGGTCAATCAATGTAAGCAATAGCTGTTTCTCAATGTACTAATAGGATCAGTAGTACAATTATCTAAGCTATCTCGTGTATATATGTATATTTTCCCCTCCCTCTTTTATCCTTTGTGCCATCTCAGATGTTCTTTACTTTCCCTTTCACAATATCTATTGATGTTTTGAATTTTATTTACTCTTTCAGTTTCTTACATTAGGGAGACAATAAAGTATTTTCACATGCAAGTTTGATTTATATCACTTATAGTTATGCACTCTAATTGTATCCACTTACCTATAAAAGCCTCAAATTTATCTTTGGTATAGCCAATTAATATTCCATTGTATGAAAATACCAGGTTTCTTTTATCCATTCATTGGTTGATAGGCATTTGCACTTTTTTGACTATTTAGCTATTACCAATTGTGCTGCTATAAACATGGATGTGCATATATTGTTGTGTTATGATGTTTTTAATTCTTCTGTAAAATTACCTTTAAGGGGAAGAGCTGGGTCAAATAGGATCTCAAATGCTAGGGGTTTTTTTAAAGAAATCTCCACAATGATTTCCACAGTAGTTGCTCCAGTCTGTTCAATTTTCTTTTACAAAATAAAACCAAAACGAAGCACACTAAAATAATAAACAGCTTTATGTAGCATGGACTCTAAAGATGTGGCAGGTGACACAAACAAACCAGAATGGAGGCACTGCCCCATTTTTCTGATGCCTCAAGATCTCTGTTTATCAGCTGGGGACACTCAGTTTGCTTAATGAGGGACAGAAAGCCACAGTGTACATAATACATTAAGGTACTAGTTAATTAAATGTAAACCTACATTAGTCTTGGGAAAATATGATATTTCCAATATTGAATTAGGATGACATTGAATAAAGTTTTATAATAATTAGGTAAATCTACTATTATGCATCCAAATAAGCTTTAAAGTCACAAAGGCTATTGAGAGAAATTATTATGTGAATGATATATTAATGATAATTGAATTGTTTCATATTTTCTTTCAATTTTGTAGTTTTCTATATTTTTTAACAGCTATGGTTTACTTCTATGGCAATCATATTTTTCAATATAGAATATTTCCAGGAGAAATTTTTATATTCCCTTCTTTACATTGTTAGTCATAAATATATCTCTAAAAATATCTTTTGCAATGTTTCAGTCAAAAACCCCTTACTGATCCTTCAATGCCATTGAAATACTCTGCAAATCTAAGTCTCATGTGTCACTGGGAAAAGTAAATAAATGAATTTCAGCAATAATTTTGAATATCAAAAGAACAAATGACTTGTTATTGGTCTTCCAAAGGTAAAATGTGATTTTGTGAAATTGACCTTGAACTTCTGTCTATGGAATCAGGCTGTGCCATGGAATTATAAGCTGAGGAGGGAAGAGTCATGCTGCTATATATATATATATATATATATATATATCCACATTTAGATTCTTTTCAGATAAAACTTCTTTGTAATATTTCCATTGGACCAAGAGCTGAACTGAATATAATTTACCTGACAATAAGCAAATGAAAGAACAAAAGTATGAAAATAAAATAAACCAGGAAATCCAAATAAAATATAAATATTTAGGTGTTTATTTGTGTTTAGTAAACTATTTCTGTGAAAAAATTTTGATTAACAAATTTCAGACTAGTAAAAGTTTTTTTGTTTGTTTTAGCAACTTTGTCTCACAGTAAATATCATTCTTTGAAGATAACAATATGCACTGCAACCACTATTAAATTTTTATCATCTTGTTTTTTTTTTTGTCCCAGGCATTGAACTCACAACCTCACACTTGTCACACAGGTGCTTATGCAGCTAAGCTAAACCCCCAGCCCCTATTATCATCTTGTTTTGAAATCTTATGTCACTAATGGGCTTTTTTGATGCTACTGTAATTTTTCATTTGTTGTTACTTCTTGTCTGCCAGCTTTTTGATTTTTTTCTCTTCAAATTAAAAAAATAAAATTGGAGAAGACTGAGTCACATAAAATGGAAATTTTGTCAGAAAAATTGGCACACGTATATCATTCAGGCCTTACAACTGAGTAATATTAAGATTTGTGAAACTACAATATAGAGTTTGTGGCATCCAAGTCTTTGGCAAATGTAAGCAATTTGAATAAAATTACTTACATATATCTAGATAGATAGATAGATAGATAGATAGATATAGATATAGATATAGATATAGATAGATAGTTACTGCGTATTGAACTCATGAAAATTTATTTTTAAAATAAATTTGATTGTGAGTGATCAAGTAGGGCAAAGATGTTGTTAAAAGACTACAGGATCGTGGCTTTACCTTGTCTCCACACAAAGTTGCAGAAACTTTCTTTTGGTGGGAAGAAAATGGTTTATTCCCAGCTACAGCATGGGAGACAGAGGCGGGACTCTCCCTGTCTCAGCCCTGCCTCTCCCTGGTCTCAGTTGCTAAGAGACTTTTACCTTCAGACCCCTCCCACTCTCTTCCTCCTCGGTCCTCACTAAACTAGGCCCTGATGTCCCTTGTGGCTCTGAGGACTTTGTTCAGAGGGACGCAGTGATTTCCTGGGTTCACATTGCTTCTCTGTGCAGTCCTCTGAGTGGAGGAGAGTACAGGGTGGAAGGTGCTGCTCTCAGGAGGAGGATGTGACAAACAGCCTGTCTTTAACACAGCCCTTATGTGTGCAATTCATTCCAAATTAAATTTCAGCTTCAATATTTTTAATAAGAATACTATGTGGATATAATCTTTTTTTTGTCTTTTTGAGACAGAGTCTCTATGCTTTTCAGGCTGGCCTTGAGCTCACTTTGTAGCCCAGCCTGGTCTCAAACTCACAGCAATCCACCTGCCTCAGCCTCCCAAGTGCTGGGATTACAGGCATGATCCACCATGCCTGGCTGTGGATATAATCTTAATATGCAGCACTTAAGCCTCTGATAGTGTACTGAATTGGTATTTACCATGCAATAATTTTGAAAATTATGAGGCACTTAATAGCAAACTAAAACTGATTTTAAACTACTATATTACATATCTTTATCAGGTATTTTTAAATTAAGTTTCTTGGTACAATTCAGATATTCATCTCAATTTTATCCTTATTTTCTCATTATTTTCCTTTCCTTTCCTTTATTCCTGGTTCCCCAACCTCCTTTCTTCTTGATCAGCTTCTCCCTATTTCACAGTGTCTATTATATATTTGTGTTCTTTTTTGCACTCATAGTAAATATTTCAGAGACTCCAAAACTGGGAATCTTCATCAGGTTTGATAAACAATGTTATTATGGGAAACAAAAATTTCCATGTTATGTTATTTGTAATCAAAATATGTTGGTAGTTTCACATTGTTTGCTTGCAATCAGTCTCATGTCAGAAGTTTCTTTCTGTGCTCTTGCTGTAATATGAATTGCACACATATCTTCACACAGTAAATAAGTAAGTTATCTTCATACAGACTGTGTGCATTGACAAATGAAAACATTCACAATTTTTCCAGGTTCACCCTTATTATCCAGACCATAAACTATTAAAATATCAGCAGGAAATGTCAATTTATACCCTTATGAATACATGGCCACTATATTATGTCATGCTATTAATTTCTAGGAATGCTAAAATATGTTGGTAAAAATTTTTGTCTTTCACACATTAAAATATTTTTGAAGCCTCTCAAACTAAGTACCACATACAATTATTCAACAGATAAGTACAGTGAACACCATGGGTGTATGGAACTCAGCAACAAATCTGACTTCCTCCTACAGGGGCTGAGGGACTGTGAAGAGAAACAGCTAGTCCTCTTCCTGCTCTTCTGCCAGATCTACTTGGTCAAGGTGCTGGGGAATAAAGGGATCATTCACCTGGATTCCCAGCTTCACACTTCCATGTACTTTTATCTCATTCACCTGTCATTTCTTGATCTCAGCTACTCAAGTGTCATCCAAAAACATTAGCAAACTTATTGACTTCTACCAAGAGCATCTCACTCCTGGGGTATCTCACCCCAATGTACTTTTTTGTTCTCTTTGGTACCAAGGAATGCTTTCTTCTCTCCTCCATGGCCTGTGATCACTATGTAGCTATCTGTTGCCCTCTGGATTATCCAATCATCATGTCTACAATACTGTGCAATGCTCTGCTTGTTGACCCATACATGTTTGGTTTTGTGGATACCACTGTGAATATGGTTTTCATAAGCAAACTGCATTTCCATAACTCTCATGTCATGCATCAATTTTTCTATGCCATATCACCAATGTTAACCTGTCTTGCAGTGACACATGAGGTTGAAATCATTTGTGCTGATTTCACATTAATTGTACCCTTCATTATCATATTAATTGTACCCTTCATTATCATATCTGGATCCTGTGTATCTGTTTTGTCCTAAAGATTAATTCCACTGCTGGAAACTGAAAAGCCTTCTCTACCTGTGCCTCTCTTCTCCTGGGAGTCACCATTTTTATAGCACTCTGATCTTTACTCATTTAAATTGGAAGGAGTCCTACTCCTTGGGAAAGGATCAGGTGGCTTCTTTATTTTACAGTGTTGTGACCCCCATGCTGAATCTTCTCATCTACAATCTCAGAAAGAAAGAGATGAAAAATGCTGTCCTTTGTGTCCTACAGAAGAGAAGAGGCTCCAGACAATTCAATAACGCTGGTGCTGAATGCTAACCCCTGCCCTTCCCATTGTCCTTTCATGGAAATTCTTTGCTCACTATCTGAAATTGAGTCTTATATCTGACTTCTTGAGTGTGCATTTATGGGTATTTCCTATAACTTACTGGACAATTTTTATAGTTTATATCTACCTAGGAAAACTCTGGCATATTGTTGCATGCTAATTTCTGTCTCCAGTATAAATGTTAGTCAATACATTTGAAGTCCTCTAGATAAATCTATTGGGAATGTCTGTGAATCATCAATTGTTTTACAATATTCACACTCAAATGTCATTGACAATGGCCTGCCAAGATTTACAGATTAAATGAAACTTTCATTTCGGGATTCTCTTCTCTTCATCTGCAAAAGGTTGGTGTTAACAATATCTTAGAATGTAGCTGAAATCCCTACATGCTTGTCATAGTTATTCCTTTCTGTTGACTTTTGCTCAAGGTGAGCTATTTCATGGGTTCCACATGGTGCTCTTGGAAGTGCATTTCCTTTGAACTTAGTTTTTTGATGAATGTGACTGCAGACCTGAGAGAGGCTCATAAAAATTGTGATTTTCTAGGTTAAGATTTTTTAAAGCAAGTAGGAGAAGGATCCATTATAACTTTTCACTTCAATATGGTAATGGAAATTCTACAGGCCTTTAAATCCTGTTGTTTTGACTTCAAAGCCATCTCTTACAGAGAGCTTCACATTTAACAGTGCAGTAGCATCTGGTACACTTTTAAAATGTGAGGGCTTCTTTACATGAGTGCAAGTCAAACTGAACCTATCCAGTCTGCTCTTAGGCTGCTGTACTACTTCTTTGCTCCTACCTTGCTTGCATTATTCTCCTTTTCATTTCCTTTTTCATTTTATGGCCATATCTTATTAAAACCTAAAACTCCAAGCCACTTACTACATGTCTACAGGAATGATCTCAATTACCAGCATGCATCTTTCTTCAAAGCCTTTTAGTATGCTGCTTTTTCCTCTCATAATTCTACCTTTGAATTAATGTTCATTAACACTTTGAATTATTTTATGGAAGTTGAATCATGAAAATGAATGTGAAAAATATCAAGCAATTTCACTTTTGAATACATAAAAGTGTTAAAAGTGGGGCCTCTGCAGGCCCACAATTTAGGATAAAATTCAGACATCCTTGAAAAGAGCTATATAGAGCTCAGTAAATTATCTGCATTTAAAATTTTGGACTGTTTTCAGAATTGTGATGAGAGGAAACAATAGAGCATTTTCTTGGGGATGTTTCCACAGGAATTACATGCTTTCATACATGTAAAATATTAACATATTTGTCCACTAGCTGTTATGCTGCATGTCAGTGTGCATTGCTGCTCCTATAAGGGATGAATGCTTCCCCAATCATTCAAAGGCTTCTTACACTGAAAATAAAATTGTGTTTAACTAGCATGAGTGTGAAAATCATTGGGGACTTCAAGTGCTAGACCAGAGGCAGACTGCACAAACAAGCTGCTCTAGGATGTTTCAAACAGGTTTCATTCCCACATGAATGTGACATTCATGTGGGGAGTTGGTACAGGCACACTGTGTTCTTGAGCATTTTTAACCAGCCCTCCCCTCTTGGGTGTCTCCACATTTCTATTCCTGAGATACTCTTCCCTTCAACCATAAGCTGCCTCCCTGTATCCCACCATCTCTTTCTTTCATTAAATTATTTACACTTTGTTAATCACATAAAGGAAAAAAGTGAATTCAAGGATATTTGTGTAAACCAAAAAAAAAAAAAAGAAAAGAAAAGCAAAAAAAAAAAGGCACAACTCTTTTAGAATATGGGGGACCCATCAGAATTCACTACATTGTATTCTGGGTAAGCGAGCAACCAGGTATAATGCAGAACCACTGGTATTTTGAAAGAGAAGTAAAGCAGCAGAAGGAATCCATGCCAGCCCTGGATGAACAGTTGCACCACATGGGCAAGGAGATTCCCACCATCCATCCTCAGGAGAGACACTTGAGCAGGTCCAGTGTTGTGGAATTTGTTAAAGCTAGAGATATATCATGAGAAGAATGGATACCCACAGTGGAAGCCCATCTGGGCATTGGAGGGGGAATCCACGTTGGAGAGTCCTGGTGAGGTGAGACCCAGTGTGTGAGCCCAGTGGAAGGCAAGTTTATTAAGGTGGAGGAAACAGCAGCAGAGAGGGCAGGAAACAGACCTGGAGGCCAGACCAGGGCAGGAGAGTAGCTGGACCTCTGAGTTCCTGTGGTGCCCTTGAGTCAAGGGCCTGCCCATGGCTGGGCTTCCTGAGCTGCTCATCATGGCCCAGCCCTGGGGTGTGTTTTTCCCTTGTATTTCCAGGTCCTTGCCAGAGTCCCCAGCCCTGTGCCCTGCGTGTTCCAGCCCCTGGCTGAGAACCATGGCTCTGGCCCAAAGCCAGGTCCTGCTGCTACTGCCTGCACCACGGAGATCTGCAGGGCTTACTGTGCTTCTGGCAGCCTCACTTTGGGGAAAGAAGAGGAGGCTGCAGGTGTGCACAGGATCACCTGGGGACAGGAGGAACTCTGGGATGCAGAAGCAGGTGTGCTTTTGCTGCTGGGGAGGAGAACTTGGGTCTTGAGAAATACTGGAAGAGAATGACAGCCTCCCCCCAATATATATATATATATGTTATCTCTTAAAGCAGAATGTGACCTGTGCACTCCATTTCCTTTCTTAGGCCTTGTTCCCAATTATTTTTCAAACAGCAATGCAGTACACCTCGTTTATTTCTCTCAACTGTGCTTCTCTTTGGAAAAGCAGCCCCATGCAGTTCTCGCCATCACACTGTTTCACATACTTATTTCTAGACTTTTAGGATATGAAGAATTCAAACTAAAGCAAAAGTGTTGTTTTTGTTTTTTTAAGTGACAGAAAAAGTATTTCTAGCTATGCCTTAATGCCTGAAGTGTCACAGAATCACTTAAAGTAGAAAGGAATCTTATCTTTTGCTTAAGCAGTTGTCATGCCCTACAGATCTATATGTTACCAAAGTACTTGAAAATATGTTATGAAAGACAATGAAAGTATAGTACTGAGCAGGTAGCCCAGTGGTTCTTCCAGAAGAGCTTAGTTGACTTCCTGCATGCAGGATATGTCATCAACATGAATATGCTCAGAATCAGAAGAAGCT
The DNA here is from genome assembly GCA_004027455.1 of Hydrochoerus hydrochaeris. Classification (NCBI taxonomy): domain Eukaryota; kingdom Metazoa; phylum Chordata; class Mammalia; order Rodentia; family Hydrochaeridae; genus Hydrochoerus; species Hydrochoerus hydrochaeris. The sequence continues at coordinate 13,116 of PVLA01016885.1, forward strand.
TTCATAACTGGTCCTATACTGCACATCTGCTTCCTGGAGTGAGACTGTTTCTCTCAAGGACTATGGCAGCAGCATGAAACAGAACCAAGCTCTGTTACATCACAAGTGGAACCCAAGAGCAGGGAGCTGACTGTGCCTTCATAGAACTGCCTCGGAAGCATGGCTCAGAGTGATCTACATGATTGAGCTGATCAGTAATTACTGCATCCAACAGCTGAAGGAATTTTCAGGGAAAACTTTAGCATTAGTTACCAAAGAGGGCTTGAAACTTCCAGAAAATGAAGAGGGGAAAAAGAACAGGGAGAGAAAAAGGCAACTTGAAAACCTCTGTGAGATCATGAAAGACATTTTGGAGGAAAATGATGAAAAGATTTTTGTGTCAAACTGATTGATGACTTCCTCGTGCTGTATTGTCACCCACACATAGGTCTGGATGGCCCATGTGGAGAGAACTATGAAAGCCCGGGCCCTAAGTGACAACTCAAAGGTGGGTTGCATGGTAGCAGAGAATCAGTTGGAGAAAAAACCAACCACTCCATCTCTGAGACCTTGAGGCAGGAGCTAAGTCTAATGAGAATGAAAAGTCCATGAAGGATCTAGTCCTTTTGAACTGCTGTCCCCTGGGTTCAGTCTGGGTGAACCCCAAATATGCATGAACAGTATCTACAGGATGATCAGGCTGGGCCTAAGTGTTATTGATGAGAACTCCACTGCTGAGGACACCAGTGCTTGTGTCAGTGAAGAGATGCCATTGCACTTTCCCCTTTCATTAGGCATAGTCCAGATGTGGAAGTCCAGGGATCATGGTCACCAGTATGAGCCCCCCATGAGGAGAATCAGTTTGTGTGTGTATGTGTGTGTGTGGGTGTGTGTGTGGGGGTGTGTGCATGTGTGCAATTATGTAACAGGACATGACAGTGCTTTTGCTCATAGCCTGCATTACCTTGGTTTTCTAGTTCTGCACTGGATTTTTCTTACTTTACAGAAGTTGTACCCATGTGCTATTTCTTTAATTGAAATCAATATCCTTATACTTTGCCTCATTTTCATTTCATATTCCCTTACCTTTTCTTCCTCAGTGCTTCTCTCATGCTTTCTGAAATCTTCCTGCTCTATTCTCTATGTGTAAATATTCCTTTTAAAGCATATTTTTCTATGAGCTTAACTTACTTTCTCCCTGTCTGATTCTAGGTTAGTGAAGCTGGAGACATTTTCAAATAAGATTTAATTATCTCAACTCATCTGCAGATGAAAATGTCTTTACCTTGGGAAATAGCATAGATATGCAGATAGTACAGGAATATAATTATAAAGAAAAGAAAAACTCCTATAAATGTCTTAGCCAAACTGTTAGAAATTCAGAACAAAAGGGAATGTGGACATAACTCAGTGCTACAAGTACCTGCCTGGCAAGCACAAGGTCCTGAGTTCAATTTCCTGTACCTAATATCACCCCAAAAAATTCAGAGCAAAGAATATTTAAAAAACACTTGCAATGGCAAACTTGGAAGAATACAAACAAATTTCTCAACAAAACCTTCCAGCCAGGAGGATGTGGAATTATGTATCTCACACACTGGGAGAAAATAGTTATCAACCTACATGACTATACCTAAAATACTATCCTTCAAATTGAAGGATAAATAAAGCTTTCTAAGTTAAATATAAACTAGTGATATTTTTCCCATCTGGAACTTCAAGAGAAGTTTCACACTGATTAAGAGTTGGCAAGTGAATGTGGACAGGAGTGTTATATTTGTAATGAGTGATCACCTATGCACAAAGGGACAGAAGTACAGATTAAAATGAGAAGAAATAAACAAAAAATGCTAACCTGGGCATATGGAATGCTCTAATCCTATGCAAGTAAATATAGTTCATTCAGTATTCACTTTAATTTTTTAAAATAAATGAAATATTCCAGTTGCATTTTCTTGCCATAGAAATACAGCCTTGCAGTCAAATATATACAATATATATCTTTATAAGCATTACAGGAGCAAAATAATGGATTTAAATTATACTCAAAAGTCACAAACAACAATAATAAAATGAGAACTTTCAAGAGATTAGACAGAAAATGTTCATAATGATAGTGAGAATAAAGGAATTATTCTAAATGGAACATTAAGTGAAGTGTGCATGGTGAAACATTATTATGTTAAATTATTGCACACTGTTTATATTCATCTGGAGCAAAACAAATGATGGGAAACTAATTTTCTCTAACATTTGATTTCTGTCATACTGGTATATAAAAAGAAGGCCTACATTTTTATAGCAAGTGAATGGCACATCATTTCTTGCTGGGTTTGTTAACAATGTACACTCGCTTGTTGTGGTTACAAATGAGAACTTCCCAGTTTCTTGTTCTCTTTTCATTTCCTGAGTACTGTGTTTTTATTTAAACTCAAACAACACGGTGATATCCCAAGAGATGCTTGAACAAACATTAAAATCAGTTTTGTTTTTCCAGGTCTCCTTACCTTCTGCCCAAACAGAAGTGTTTTAAGGGTCTCTGGAGGCTGAGCTCTGCCCCTCCATGATGCCATCAGTCCCCTGCCAAGTTTGCCCGTGGCAAGAAGGACCACACCTGCCCCTTGGTCTCCTCTGCTCTTGGGAATGAGATGACGAAAATGCAATGTCTGCCTTTTCTGTGTGCAGTGTCTGGCCATGGCCCAGATGCCTTAAATTCCCAGACTTGCTCCAGGATAGTTGGAAGCCCAATGTTTGTGTTTCTCTGGGTTTAGTCTGGATGCCTCCAAGTAGAGCAGAGGGGCTGGGGTACTCAGCATCTTTCTTCACTGTCCTTTTCCTGCTCTTTATGCAGAAGCAGGGGAAGTGAGGACTTCTAAGATGGCTCCTGACTCAGAACTGTCTAGACAGGAAGGAAAGGCAGGAAAATTATCACTATCACTGGTTCACTTGTCTGAACACAGGTTTCTTTTCTGCTCAGGCTGTGTCTCTGTTAGGTGTGATAAGAAGCAATGTCCCCCTCCTCATGGGGCAGCTGTTTACTCAAGGCCATGTGAGTTAATTTTGCTGCTCAGCTTTTCAATTCCAATGGTCCTGGGTTTATAGCATGAAAATTTTTTCAGAGTTGTTTTCATTATGTCTTTTAGATTCTGATATATTGCATTTTCATTATCAATCAATTATAGGAATTTTGAATTTTTTGTTTGATATATTCAGTTATCCATAGGTTATTTATTAATGTATATTTTCAATCACTGTACTTGTATTTTTTCTGTAATTTCTTTGTTTTCTTTAAAGAATCATCTTATTGTGATATTACAGGACACCTAATACAATTTCAGTTTTTTAAGTCCAGTAACACTTGTTTATGGGTTTAAAATATGGTCTGTTTTGGAGACATTTCTATGGAATGCTACAATGTCTGCCTACTGTTCTGTTTTTAAATGAAAATATCCATAAGATTCACTGAGGTCCATGTGAAGTGGCTTAATTCTGTTTTTAATTTTTTTTCTTAATAGTAGAGCATGTATTTATCTTTTTTCTGAGAGTAGGATATTGAAGATACCTACAGTTATTGCATTGGATTATGGGTGTCCTCTTATGTATGTATATGTATGTATATGTGAAGTTTGAAGATCACTGGTGATGGACAGGAGAAGACTGTTGTGTGGAGAACTTTTGAGTAACTGGACTTGTGACTGATGTGTCTTAGACTTGAGTCTCAGCATGAAAGCATGCAGTCGGCCCTTTGCTACTCAAGTTTGACACAAGATTGATCTCTTAGCACTTGTAAGTTTTTAAGGACAGAACAGCTACCAGTAATGTCAATATTTGAAGAAAAAAGTATTATTGGCAGCTAAATCAGGTGGAAATATTATAGACAGTCAGAAATATAAAAGGATCTGATGGGAGCCAATGCAGAAGATGAAAACAGAGGGCAACTTGGGGAGGAGCTGCATTCCATGCAGGGCAGACCTCAAGGCAAAAGAAGCAAAGAGTACACCCCCACACTTCCTCTAGGCATCAACACTAATATTGATATTGTAAGTAGGCATAGCTCACCTGGGTGGGGGGCTGACAAGAGTTTCTGACCCACCCCTTCCTGGAAAGGCCCTTGTTTTTACCATGTACAATTTCTATGTAACTTGCTTTCCCATTGGAAAATTATTATCTAAGTATCTATACTTACAATCTTATTAGTTTCCCATTTTGTACACATTTCATGACTTTGCTCTGGAAAGCTTCCCCTAGAAAGTGGGGTTTAGGCCACTCGATATGAGCCCTCTCATCTCTCTTGGACAGCAGCTTTCTTTCTTCAGTAAACATTTCCTGCTTTTAACCTCAATTGTTTCTTAGAATTCATTCTTGCATTGCGCATCTTGGAGGTCGGGAGTCATACTATCTGCTATATATTATTTGGATTATTTGAAGGCCCTATTTCATCCCTGTATCAAAACTAGATATCGACATGTAATTTGAAACATCTTTGAAAAAAATCTCCAAATGTTTTACTGTCAAGTAACAGAGAGAATAACAAGGCATGACAGGCAAGGGGAATATAAGCTTGATGAGAATATTTATACATAAGAAAAAAGGAGGGAGAGAAAATATTAGAGACTATGAGAAGAGAAGCATTGAAAAGGAGAAAAGAAGGGAAAAATAAATGTAAAATGAGAAAAAAATTGGAGATTAAACCTACTTAATAAATTAGCTGATAGGTGTATCTGGTAGAATGCTCAGGTAGGGGAAAGTGCTGTGCATGCAGTGAGAGGTCTCCTTAGGTTTTCCAGCTAATCCTGACTAGAAAGAGCTCAAATTGTACTGGAGGGAACTTGTTTAAAGTCAGGGGAGGGCTGAAAAACAGAGATCTGAGGCAGCCAGACATCTGCCATAGCCAGAGAAACTGCTTCTCTCTGCCTCCAAGGACTTGAAAGAACAGGGGACTACATTATATACATATCTTTATATATATATATTCATATATATATTTCCATAAAATCAAAGACTAAGGTCCCTAGATATTACCCTTTTCTAAATCCCATATGGATATCTACATGGAAGCATTCTGTCCTCTGTTTGCTCTGTTCTTGTAAATAAGATGCTTTTGTTTTACCTTTAGTCTTATTTCCTTTAATTCCTGTGGCTGTGTTTGAAGTCCCAGTGAACTGCTCACACAGGGAAGCTGCAGTACAAAGCCCTGTATTCAGCAGTTAAGGAACCACATAAAACCACACTGGCTATCCAGGAACATGAGAAACAAGATGACACCCTATAGCAACAAAAGCTACAGCTGTACATCTAGCACAGTCACACACACACACACACACACACACACACACACACACACACATGCACACACATGCTCACACACACAACAGGAATTATTTTTCTTTGTGGATGCACACCTGACAATCCACTCTTCTCTGCTTTTGGGAATGAGGGTAGTGAGAAAACAGAGCACCTGCATAACCTGTGTTCAAATCCTGACCATGGGCCCAACTCCCTTAAATACCCAGCCTTTGCTTCTGGATGCATGGAGGCTCAATGCCTTTGTGCTGCTCAGTTTAACCAGAATGCCTCACATCTATCAATAGATTCCATTATGTTTATATACTAAAATAATATGTTTTCCATCCTATGTAATACAGAAAATAATTTATCTTTAATTTAATTAAAATTAAAATATTTCTTCAATTTAAATGATGTCTTCAAAGTCATACATTCTACTGATGGGTACACCAACAAAAATTGATAGAATATACTTTCAAAATATAAAAATACACAAAAGTAATTATAAGGTAAAACTATGCCTTATAATAATAACTAAAGAGTGGAAAGTGGAGAGTTGAAAGAGCACATAAGTATATGAAATTACTAACACATTTATGCAGTGAGAGACAACCCCAACAATATGTTGAACCATGAATGTTCACTATATTCTTAACCCTAATCACAAAGAAATACAACCAGGAATATGTACAAGTATAGATTCTAGATTTTGAAAGTAGAGTATATAATGATTTGAAATAATATTGATATAATAAAAGGTAAAAAATTGTCATTGGTTTTGAAATATGAGATATGCAGTACATTTTAAAATATTTAAGTCAACTAATTGAGTCTTAAGT
>PVLA01016886.1:0-19230 GCA_004027455.1 Hydrochoerus hydrochaeris
CAGGGCAGTTGTCTCACAGGAATTTTGTAAATCCTCCTCCATGAGCTCTTCCATTTAAAGCCTCTGTATAAACTCTCTCATACTACTCACAGAAGGTAAAATTTCACAATTAGTTTTCACAAAGTTATCTAGAAGGTTTCTAGTAACTCCTCTGGAGTTTCCATTCTCGACTTCATATTGAGCATTACACGAAAATATACATATGTGAATTACACAAATTACAATTATCAGTACAAAACATTACAAGATCCTTGCGCCCAATTCCCACATGCGGTGTCCTTTTCCTGGAGAAGCGATTCCTTGAAGCGCTCTCCTCCACCCATGGACCTTGTCACAAGGCGTGGATGGACTAGGACGCGGCAGAGAGGGCATCTGGCAGTGGTAGATAGTGTTACTGCAACTTTTGTATGGATGTAAAATGATTCCAAAAGAAAAGTGTACTTAAGTCATTCCTTGAGACCTTAAAAGACAGAAGTTGACATTGAGGAGAATCACTTCATTTGGAGGATAAGTCTTTCAGAATACCTAAGAAAAAAAGATAAAAAATGCCCATCAATAAGATTACTAGCATAGAAGAGGATAAGGAATAATCATAAAATGCCTGGGTAACTGGGGATTCAGAGTAAGAGATCAGAACAAAGGATATAGAAGAAATAAACCTATTTTGCTAGAGAAAATCCTCCTGAGCTAAAGAAATCTTGAGTTTCTAAACTATTCTAGTAATTGATGTATTTATATAACAAGAATAAAAGACACTAATATTTCATGCAGGAAAAATTCAGGTTACTCCAGTGGGTAGCAGAGAAACTGACTCCCTAGTTCTCAGGGATTCTTCCTGTCGGGTATCCCTGGCTCGCAGTGGTGGATCACTGGTCCCCTAGAGGTGAATATTTTGCTCAGTGATGTTTGAGGTTGTGGGGTTGGGGACGCTGTCTGAAGTGGAACCAATATCAACTCTCCAAGGAGGGAGAAACCTGAATAGACACATAACCTTGTCTCAAATCTTCTGGCTAAGTCACCTGCATAGCCTCAGTCTAAAAAGATCCATAAGGCCACCATACTTATCTTGTTTCTTAGCCTTCCTTAAGGTTGGATTTCAATTTTTTCTTCAGATGTGAACCATAATCCTTTTAAAAAATCCTATTCTCTTAAATGCGCCAGAGTCATACTCTTTTCCTTACTGCCAAAACAATTTGAATGTACATAGCTACAAAAGAACAGAACCCATAGGCCTCAGGGTTCTCCTGGGTAACATCAAAGGCAAAAGGTAATGAAACGGCCTTATAGGATCCTAAGGGGAGGGAATTTGTTAAGTGAAAAAAAAATTATAATCATTGTAGTTTTCTTAACAAATATGCAAGTGCCCAGAAAATGTACCACTCCTCTATACTTTTAGCAAAAACTAGCATGAACATAATGTTACTGTACTGAATAAGAGTGAGAGCCCAAGCCTGAGGTGACTGCAGGGTAAAAATAATAATGATAAGTCCTACAACTACTAAAATGGAGTTGAGTCCTCAAATTATAAATCATTTCAAGAACAATGTATGCATTCAAGTGTTTCTCGAAAGAAAGGATATCTGCATATAATTAAGATTTACTGACTAAAAACTGAAACAGTAGTTATCATTTTATTAACCAATAATTCACTAGTAACAAAATCATATTAAGATTCTAAAACTAAAAGAGAAAGAGTAAAAGAAATAGAAGTTCCCAAACTTTTTCCTAAAGGGTGCACAAACAATGTCTGTCCAGTTTTTACCTTGCTAATTCGAGGTACAGGGTACAAAGATTTGGAAAAGATGCTTCTGAGAAACTTTAGTGTGTGATAAAATGTTATGTAATTTCAGCAATAGTCGTTAGGATAAAGAGCCTGGATGGAAACATCAAGTTGTTGAAAGTGTTGAACTAAATTACTTCAATAGTGTAACCCTAGAAAAAGCCACAAAGTACCTGTAATCATGGTTCCTGAACTTTCAGATAATCTAGCGTAATTAGTGTGGCTCCTGACCTTCCATATGTAGTTCATATAATGAAAGAGATTCAGGAAAGAGAAGATAGAGTATTGGAAACTCCTTGCAGTGGGACAAATTATGACTGAGCCTTTAACTCTGGCAATAAAGATAAAATGTATAGTCGTCTCAGTTAAGTCAAAGACTTCTAGGTTAACCTGAACTGTAAAGCAGGTTACTCTTAATATTATGAGTAGTCCCCTTAAACAAGACTAAACAAGACAAAACTGAATTAAGAAAAATTAGAGGAAATGAATACATCAAAGGAAAATTTTAAAGCAGAAGGAGTCACAGTTTTAATATTGGACAAAGAAAAATGTAAGGCAAAAAAGGAATAATGGAATCTCCAAAATTAATACCAAACCCTTCATCATGTTAAAACAAAACATCTTGTTTCAGTTCTTGTGAGATATCACAAAGCTTCATCCTACAATGGGTAAAAACCTCAATAAACTATTACTGTAAATGACCTTATTCAGCAGTGACGCAATTCTAAACAATAATGTTTATATTTTAAAAATGCATAGTCACTCATAAATAAAAACTAAGAAAAATTTCTAAATTCCTCTGAGGTCAAAGAGAAAGCAAAGTATGTGATTAGACAGAATAACAAAAGTAAACCTTCTATATCAAACTTATGATATACACCCCAAATTATATTTAAGTTGAAATTCTTAGCTTTAAATATCTATACTTTTTAGTTCTGAAATGCTGACAACACATTAATTAAATATTCAACTAAAAAGCTTTGGGGAGGTAGGAGTCTGAGCTAGGATGATCGTAAGTTTGTGGTCAGCCTGGGTATCATACTGGGGTTTATCTCAAATTAAAAACACAAAAACAAAAGGAAGTTAAGGGAAGGACACTTTCACATGAAAATTAGGAAGAAGGAATTTATACAGAATTTTTAACTGTCAAATCCAAAACAGAAAAGGAATGCCATATATATATACTACAAACACAGGCTGAGTATGAACTTGAGCTTTTAGTTTTGTGTCGTTCATATTTTCAAAGTGATGTGAGGATATGTTTTAGGAGAAAACTATCCAGAGATCCTGATAGAGGAGAGGCTTTTGGACAAGTGGTGCCCACCGAAGCGGGGGAACCTCCACAAGGAATCAAAGAAACACGATTGCACCAGAAATGTCTCAGAATCCCCAATGGACAATACAGGGGAACACTGGCCTGGGGTCCCCAATTTCACACACCAACTATCAAACTCCTACCCTTCTTTTCTGCTACTGGGTCATCTCTATTAAATTTCTCAAATACAAATAATACTACAGTGGTTTTCTGTGGCATAACAATTTTTATAAGACAATAATTGTACTCCACTTTTGTCAATTTGTATTTTGTCAATTTGTCACATACACTTGTTACTGTATGCGCCACTGGATCATCTGAGTAGACTGAAAATATACTCAAGGCAGCAACAGAAGAAGGGGCATGCCAAATCATTTGTTGATAAAGAAAGGGACATCTCATATTCCCCAAGAATTATTGAAGTAGTCATTGCGTTTTGTTGCGTTTTCTGACACTTGTCAGATGATTTAGAATGGCTTTACTGAGTTATGGGAGGGCAGGGATGTCGGGAAATCTTTGCTAGACCATGTTCACAAGCACTATGTCAGCAGGGCTATGCTGGCGGGAGATTCTATCTCTAGGGTCACAGAGCTGAGGCTTCTAGTGTTGGTTCCACTAATTTCAACTTGTGTGAGCTTGGTGATGCTTGCTCTTGATCAAATAGGAGCTTTGTCTGATATTCGTAGTTCTAAAATGGAGACCACATGATCCATGCCTTAGAACTCTTGGGCGAGTTAAATGGGATAATGCATATGAAACGCTTGGTGCAAAGCAGAAATCGGTGCGTGCACATTTGCTTTCTGTTGACCTTTACAATGATTAGTGCTCATTTTATGGAAGAAGAAGAAGAAGGGGAGCACCCTGCAAAGAGGCTTCAGTACTCTCAGCAAAAGCAGGACGGCTGGTTTCCCATCACAGCTTGCTCACCTTTCTCCTCCTCTTCCTATTGCCATCAGCTCTGACCATTCAGCTGACGACTGACTTTTGAAAAGCTCAGAAAAGGAAAGCCCAGAATCCAAAAAACCTCTAGACACAAGGGTGATTCCTGGCATCTTGTTGGATTTCTATCTGCCCCCAAGACAACAGTACAGAGATTCCTGCTCACTGGTCCCTCAGCCTTTCACTTTGTAAATCTCCTTCAGGGCCTCTGACAACTCCCTGAGTGACTTCTTCAAACACAGTGACCTCCCCAAACTCTCAAATCCTATGGCATTTAGTGAAAACCTTCTCCATTTGGGAACATTCCTGGCTATTCAAAAAAAAAAAATCTAAATTGTGCTTCATGTGACAAAAAAAGTCTTAGTGGAAATTTCCGTGAAACAGTTTGTTCTCCACTTTAAATTTTCTCTCAGTACCTCCTGTCTATAGATTCAAAGTAGAGAAAATGAATGCAAGGCCAAGAAGTGGGGGAGGTGGGAAGGAGAGAAGATTAAAGAAAAGAATTAAGATGTATTATGTACGTGTACCTACTCCCCACGAGGAATGTAATCATTGTTTACTGTAAATCTGTACTAGTAAAAATAAAAATTTAATAAAAACAGAAAACAAACATGAAAAACAAAAAAGGATTTACCTAGATTTTTCCTTCCTGGGCCAGGCTTATAGACCTGGCCCTTTTCTTTAAGATAAGTTTACTCCAAGGAGAAGCATTAGATTTCTGATAAGCCTGTGCATAACTGACTCTCCATGGCAGACACAGCCCCATGCTTGGAGTTCTTGTCCCTGTAGCACAAGCCTGTTTGGTTGACTTGCTCAGCAATTTCCAAGCTCACCAGATAGACACATCTCTCTATAAGAAGGCTTCCAAACCTACACCGTGGAAAAATAGAAAGTGAAGTAGTTAAGAACACGGAGACAAGCATAGAGTTTGACCAATTATTCTTGCTACCTGTTAATTCTAGTCTTGTGAAGGTAAACAACCTTACTAGGATCCAGAAATCTCTTTGCATGTCTTGCAAGCTACAACTCTCACCTTATCCATTAAAAATAGCTGTTACTCCAACTTTCATGTTAACCGCTTCTTTTTTTTCACTCTATATTAGTTTATCAGGGTTGTAATAAAAATGATTACAAATTGATTAGCTTAAGACAACAGAAATTTGTTCCCTACAGCTTGAGAGACTGGAAGTGTGACATCAAGGAAGTATTAGTGCCACACAGTCCTCCAGACTGTATTCTAGAGAAGATTCTAGAGAAGAATTCTCCCATGGCTCTTCCAAGCATCTGGTGACTCTCTCCATGCCTGCCATGCCGTCACCTGTGGACCCAGCACAGTGATCTCTCCTTTGTCTTCATGTGGCTGGCTTCCTGTGTCTTCACAGAAGCTTCCTATAAGAACCCCAGTCATTGGATAGAGGGCCCACTTTAGTCCAGAGCTCAGGGGTTTTATTTTAATGTTATTGCATCCTCAACACATCTATTTTCAAACATGTTCACATTTAAAACAAGTTCCAGGTGAACATGAGTTTGGGGAGAATTCTATTCCACACAACACATACACTTACCTCCCAAGTATATATACCTTCCTAAATATTCTAGTTTCACTTTTCTGTTTTCCAAAGTATATAAAATGGAATCATACACTTGGTTTTTTGTTTGTTTGTTTGTTTTGTTGGTGTTGTTTGGAGGAAATTTGACACAGAATATTTGCTCTGAGCTACATCTGCAGTCCTTTCTTTGAGACAATATCTTACTAAGTCCTTAAATTGCTTATACTGGCTTCAAAATTGTGGTCCTCATGCTTTAGTCTCCCAGAGTGCTGGGATTATGGGTGTGTGCCACCAAACTTGGCCAGTAAGTCCTTTGTAAATCTTGGTTTTTTTATTCAAACTTTTTTTATTCAGTTATTGCATGTGGCAGGAATAGGTTTATTTTCATTGCTATGATATTCCCTTATATGAACACATCTTATTTATGCACTATAATCCTGATGGATATTTAGGTTTTCCAAGTTTGGATTCACTATGAATATGTGCTTTATACATTCTTGTACCTGTCTCCTGGTATACAAGTGTGTGCATATCTGTTGAATATATATTTACAGCAAGATAAATAATGAAGCCTGTAGGGGCATCTTATTTGGGAAAAATAGTCTTTGAAGACATATTTAAATTAAGAATCTTAAGATGAGGAGATTATCCTGGAGTATCTAGATGAACATAATACAACTGATCACAAGTATCCTTGTAAAAGAAGGACACAAGGAGGGGGCATTGACAAGGAAAAGGAGGAAATAATGAGCCCACAGAGGCAGTAGGAGTAAATGCAGCCATGAATCAAGGATAGCTTGAAGCAGAAGTTAAGATTATCCAGGAAAGCATTCTCCTCCGGAGTCTCTGGAGGAAACACAGCCTTCTATTATCTTTTTTCAATACTTCGATACCAGTTTCTGACTTCTGGCCTCTTCATCTGTATGACTAAATATCTACTGTTTTAAACTACCAAGTGTGTGGTCATGTTTTACAACATACAAAGGAACTTATGCAATATCTAAGAAGTGAATTGTCCAAGAGTGACTATGGATATTTTCAAGTTTAGTGTCTAATGCTAAACATTTTACTTAGAGTTGTTGCAGCACAACTGAAGACGTTGCCTGCTTCACAACATGACGTAGAAAAGCATCTGTTAGTCCAGGCCCTGGGAGCAATGTTTTAGGGCTCATAGATGCAAATTAGTTATTCTGTGCAGGCTACAGAAGGCACCTGCTCAATATTTCCTCCTTCTTTTTGTGAGAGTATTATCTTTAGGGGGAGTGAAAATGCCAGTTGGATTAATGAGATTCAAGGTACCAGGCCTCTGAGAGCAGATGAGCTATCCTGTCTGAAGTTAGGGATCCTGTAGGCAGAAGGAGAGTTGGGGCTTCTATCCTCAGCATGAATCATATCCACAGCCTTTGGTCAAGACAGAAAGTTAAGGATTTGGCTTCTTTAATTTTGGAAGTACAATATCCTTCACTAATACAAAAGATGATCTCTGAGTTACTGAGGATCAGGTGACCAGTAGCTTCCCTTGTTCGAAGTTGGAGAAATGACTAGATATATAGTTGGTAAGAAGCAGTAAGTGATCAAGGAATGAAGGTTTTGTCAAGTACAGAGCATCTCACAGAATAAAGGTCATGAATTGACTTAGTTCAGAAGCTTCTCTGTGCTTAAGAAGATGCAGATAATGAGGTGGAAATGTGAAAAGCAGAAGGTCTGGGGCAGAATCCTTCCTCCAGGGAAGCACAGTACCTTAGCCAGAGGGAATTTGGTAAGATTGCAAGGGATTGTTACAAGTGGTTTGGTCTGTACATACCAGACAAAAGGAAAAAGGGATGATGGAAAGGTATTTTATAAAGCAGATTGGCACAGAGTTTAACAGAATGAAGATTCCATGTGAAGTTCAGGTTCGGATCTTCTACGATTCAACAGAGGGTATGAGAGTATACTTTCAAGGCCGCGAAGAGTTAGAATGAAACTGCCTAAAGATAAGGTTTCAAGGCCCAAACAACCAGGTGCTGCCCCAAAAATGGTAAGAGCAAAGACGATGGTCAAAGTGAAGACCATAATAAAAGATAGATAATAGGGAACCAGGAGATAGATCCAAATGGGAAGGAGACCAAAAGATGGAGGGCAGGAGAGAGAAGGAAGGAAAAGAGGATGAAAGAAGAATTAAGACGTATTAGATACATGCAAACTTTCCACAATGAATGTAGTCACCATGTACTACAGACATTCACTACTAAAAGTTTTAATTTTTTTAAAAAAAATCTAAAGTTACAGCACCAAAGAATAGGTTTTGTTGGTGAAAACGCAGAGAAAAGGGAAGTCTCATACACTGGTGGTGGGAATGCAAAGCGATCTCCCTGACACAGACCTTGATTTATGACATAAGCACTGACGATCTAAACAAAAGAAACAGGACAGGTCAAGATAATTCCCCATTTCCTCTTCCATCTGGTAGATCATGTGTCATATCCACAGAGTCTGAATTAAGGAGTCCAGCTCCTCCCTCTGAGACTTTTGGATCTCCCAGTTTCTAAGCCCAAGTCCTATCCACATGGAAGGACCTCTAAGCTTCACCAATGATGGCCAAATTCCCATAATAGTAATCACATGAAGGGCTAAACCCTGAAGAGAATATGGAGTAAAACATAAAGCAAAAAGTCAATCTGTCTGGCAACTTGTTACCTCTCTTCTGAATGTAAGATGGGAAGTTGTTAATTACTTGATTTACTGTATAGCCACTCTGCCAACAGCAATAGATAAAGTTAATTAATACAGGGTAATTCACACCAGGGAGGCTAGTAATTACCAGGAAAATGGAGAAAAAGTCTCATGATATCTTTTTTAGAAGAGGAAAATACGACTTACTCACTCTTATTATCTATTTTTTTTTATTTGCCTATCTTGAACTTTCTGTAGAAATACCTTGGATTCTAGCATGTGTTTTCTTTTCTTCCCTTCACCAAGCTGGCTTCCTATCTGTTGAGAAAGGCTAACTGAAGTATCTGTTTTTAACTCTCCTACTACCATGCCAAGCTGAAATGGCCTTAGAAGGTGTGGTCAATTGATTGGGGTATCTGAATATTTCCAGTTTCTGCTGGAAGAAAGAAAGACATACTCTACCAGGAGAGCTGGCGCGAATGTCTGCCTGTAACTAGCCAATGTTTTTTGCCTGTTTATTCCAAGCTAGGGCTCTCTTAGGCGGAGCCCAGTAGCAATGTGCTGTAATAGAAACAGGATGGTCTTTGGTGTCAAGATACTTCAACACAAAGCTTAAAGATTGCATGGTTTCTCTTCTATTAGAAACACAAAATATAAATAAAGAACAAAATGAAAGATAATAAGAAACAAGGAGAGAGACCTTTTGCAAATATGAAGGGGCTCAGAAAATGGAAGGAAGAGGAGGAAAAGTAGGGGAAAGGGTAAAAAAAAAATTGCGATCTGCTATGTTCATATACTCACTCCCCATGAGGAATGTGATTATTATGCATTACCAACAGATACTAGTAAAAAAACAAAAATTGAAAAAGGATACATAGACTTAAATTTAATAGCTAAAAACAATTTAATGTTTCTTAAAAATGTTATCCACTGAGTTTCCTCATTTCTAAAATAGGAATCAACACCTTTTCTGTAGACTTTATTTTAGGATTAAGTAGAATTGTTGATGAATAAATATTAGTTACTGTTCCTTCAGCTTATTCTTATCTTTTCTTTAAAATACAGCATTTTTTTCTTTATCTTTCTTCTTGGACAGGATGCTGGATAGTTTAGAGCCAAATTTATTTCTTTCTTTACTAAATATATTGCATGCATCATGTGCACTAAACACTTGTGACATCTTATTTTTGCTATACTGATATTTCCTTTCTACCACCATCCCCATTTGAATATCTTACATTTTATGTCATCATTTTGTGTATATATTCATGGAGCCACCTTAAATGTCTGGAGTAATAGAATAGGAATGCACGCATGCCTACCATCCAAAGACCTAAGCATACACATGTACATGGGATAGCCACTATTTCTGTGTCTTCTTTCTTTCTCTTAATCATATATACCACATTTTGTTCAATAACTGTTGCCTTGTCTCCCAGCTGAGATCCTCAGTCCACTGAAAATATAATTGGATTTCAATTTGAAATATTTGTCAAATTGAACTAAATCATATAGCTTGGTTATTTCTTTTATTTATAGCCACTATGTAGTCTAATCCCCCATTAAAAACAAACCCACCCATAGGACATAGGGAACACCCCCTGCAGAGTCCAGGCACTTTCCAATGCGTGGCAATTTCCTCTGCGCAGTAACTGCTACAATCATATTTCCTTACTCCATCCGCCTAAAAAAACAGAAATGCACTTTTTTTGCACACCACCAAATTTAATGCTACTTTTGGTAAGGCAATCTGTGATGTGTGAGTCACTTGCTTAAACTTTAGCTGTGAGTGGGGGCAATGAATATTCTTGAGGGAATGTGGGGCATTTAGTCTCTCGATCTACTTGAATCTGAATCATCGTATAATATGTGCTTAATAAAAAACTCACTATCTTACTTGAATATTGCAATTCAGGGCCATGAACTCTTAAATTCTTGGCACTGTGAACTTTGGGATGTCTCCTACTAGACACCTTCTGGAAACTTTCTCTCAGATACTGTTTGGGCTTCAGTGGTAAAGTAGATAATTTCTTGAAAGTGTATATAAACAAACTAGCCATGTTTTCCTCTTTAGTTAAATGGTCAGGAAACTAGAGCTGTGGATGTGCCAAAGGGTGATGGTGTGACAAAAGTAGTTACACCAGAAATATAAGAGAATTCTATGTGCATGCAGAAATGATTTGATCAAGATCTACTATGTGCCACTTCTTGATGCTAGAGCTATGTGGCCATATTGAAATGCATGACTTGATGGGTGATAATACCTAGTTTCTAATGGGTGTATTACTAAATTTTCCATGATCTATGCTAGCAAGCCAAGGACTATTTTGCAAAAAAGAAGAATTTCTTTATTGAAAAAAACATGGCATTGCTCCAAAATCCTTGCTTCTAAACTTGAGAGTTTGCTCTCAAGGCTTTCTATAGAATCCCTAAAGCATCTTAATGTGTCTCTGACACTTTAATCTTCTTGCATCTACAGGGTTATAATAGCCAAGTGGCAATGTTGCTTGCACTTTAACTCAAAGTTGATAACCCTGGGATTCATCTGAGATTGTCAACCAATATATGAATGAGAGCACTATATCCAAATAATTCATATGTTATCTCCTACATCTGTAGATGCCCTCTAAGCATTGTGTATTCCTCTGAAAGAAAGGGAAGGAAAAGATGACAGCAACTTATTCCTAGTGCTGGATGGATATTCACATATATCTCACTGAGGTGGAAAGTCCCTGAGTGATCATATAATTTGTTTCCTTTTCTTTAACATACATATGCATTTCTAGGTCACATATTTCCTTTAACTCCATCAGTTCTATCAGTTAGATGTCATCAATGTAGCAGCTCAGTTCCATATTCTGTGGGAATGTGAGATAAATAAGGTATCGGTGGACTATATTATTATATTGAGCCAGAGTTACTGTAACTCTGATGAAGCAACATAGGGTATATTGCTCACTCTGATAGGTGAAATCAGACTTTCTAATTTATGTGTTGTTTTGTGGTGTGTTCCCTATTGAAATTGAGACAAATCCAGATACATAGAATTCTACCCAATACAGAGTTTGTGTCAATTTGCTCCAAAATGTAAACAACATCTGGAACAGTAGCTCCTACTTGCATGATTGAGCTTACAAAAACCCACTGTCACATTTTTCCAATTCATTTTTCTATACTGGAAACACAGGGAGTTAAGTAGGGGTATGGGAAGTAGAAATGTCTGTATTAGTCAACAATTGATGCAGTATTTCTGGATAACAAATGATCCCAAAATGCAGGCTGATGGAAACTCATCAGGTAAGGCAAGTTTGCAGACTTGACAATGGCCTCTCACTATGAACTGAAGGCTGAAGACCAGTTTCTGGTCCTCTCTCTCCATGTCTCCATTTTCTCATGAATGAGAAGCAATCTGGAGCACAATCTTTACTGAGTGAGCCATATGAGCACAGAACTAAGCTAACTCATGTAAACATAGCCCACTGGGCACATCCCACTGGCCAAAGCAAGTCATATGGCCAAACTCCAATGGATTCAGAGATTTTGTGCTACATCTCAATCAAGAGAGGCTACTTAGTGAATACTTTCTGAATAATTATCCATTCTGTCACCTCATCCTGCAAAATCCAAAAGGTAATGTTAGTAGTACTTTTCATGACTTCTGAAGAATATGGCATTATTTGTTATTATAAATAAAAAGGCAAGTATTTTCAATAACATAGACTTTATATCATTTATCCCTGGGAGCATGCTGGCAAGTGACTCAAGTTATAAGTAATGAGATTAGGAGAAAAGGTGGGGTGAGTGATTAGAATAATTGACTTCCTCCACAAGGTAATTCATTCACTTATTACAAGGTCCTCAATTAAGGTAGGGCCATCATAATCAGACAAGCAAAGCAGGGATTGTATTTACTATTAAATGATGCTTAGAGGAGCTTGACGATCACAATACATTGATTTTTTGAATCTTTTTATATCTTGCTTTGCAAGTTTTGGAGTGCTGCTCTTTACCAATAAATGCCTTAGCTTTTATTTGAGAACCATAATGTAGCTATGAATACTTGATACTGGCAGATTCACATTTTGAGCATGATTTTGGCTGTTTCAATTCTAAATGTGGAACAAATCAGAGAGGTTTTTAGCATATTCCCAGAAAGTTCTTGTTTTTCAGTTCATGGTTTAAGCTTAGAAATTAGGAGTTTGTCCACTAAAAAAACTATTGGATTTAATAAGCAAATTCAGTAGCATAGCTGCATACAAAGTCAGCACTCAAAAATCAATAGCTTTCCTGTACATGAATAACAAACTCACTTAGATAAAAATTAGGGAAACAAAACCCTTCACAATAGCATCCAAAAAATGAAATGTGTGGGAATCAATCTAACAAAGGATTTAAGAGACCTCTACATTGAAAACTCTGAAAAAAAGGAGATTAAAGGGGATATTAAAAACAATATCTGTTGCTCTTGGGTAGGAAGAACCAATATAGTGAAAATGACCATACTTCCAAAACTGTTATACAGATTTAATGCAATTCTAATCAAAATTCCAACAGTATATCTTGCAGAATTAGAGAAAGCAATCCTAAAATTCATTTGGAACCAGAAGAGATCTAGGATAGGAAAGGCAGTTCTGGGCAACAAAAGCAAGGAAAGAGGCATCATAATCCCTGACTTGCAATTATACTATAAAGCTATTATGATAAAAACAGTGTGGAGCTCACAAAAAAACAGATCTGAGGATCAGTTGAACAGATTAGGCAACGTAGAAACAACTATAAACATGTTTAGTCACCTTATCTTTGACAAATATGTCAAACATGCTCACTGGAAGAAAGATAGCCTCTATAATAAATGGTACTGGAAAAAACTGGCTCTACAGATGCCAAAGATTAAAATTAGACCCATGTCTTTCACCTAAATTTTAAATGTGTCAAAGATCTAAATATTAGAACAAAAACATTAAATCTCCTGGAAGATAGACTAGGTAAAACTCTTGAAGACATTGGTATAGGCAAACCTTTTATCAATAAAACCCCAATTGCATAAGAACCATCACAAAGAATCAACAACTGGAATTTCATCTTATTAAAAAAAAAAACTTTTGTGCAGCAAGAGAAACCACTAACAGAGTGAAGAGACAACTCACAATGTGGGAGAAAACGTTTGCCAGCTGTTCCTCAGAAAGAGGATTATTACCAAGAGCATATAAAGAACTCAAAAATATCAGGCTTCCCAAATATAAAGACTGAATTCAAAAATGGGCAACTGAGGTAGATGAATACACACTTTTCAAAAGGAAGAAATACAGATTACAAATAAATACATGAAAAAAATGTTAGACATATCTGGTCATTTGAGAGATGCAAATTAAAACAACACTGAGATTCCATCTCATCCCAGAAAGAATGGCTATCATCAAGAAATCAACCAATAACAAATGCTGGAGGGGATTCAGGGAAAAAGAGCCCTTTTCTACTGTTGGTGGGAGTGTAGTCTGTTGTGACCACTGTGGAAATTAGTGTGGGGTTTCCTTAAAACACTGGACTCAGCTATTTCCCTGTGGGGTATTTCCTAGAAGAATTAAAAACATTATACCATAGTGATATATGTGCACCCACGTTTATAGTACCACAATTCATGAGAGCTAGATCTTGGGAATGACCAGATGTCCATCAGTCTAGGAATGGATAAAAAAGATGTAGTCTTTTTATACAATGAAGTAGTACTCAGCCATAAAGAAATATAAACTGAAGAATTTAAAGGTAAATGGATGTAAATTGAGTTCGTACTATAAGTGAAATAAACCAGATTCACATATGCAAACAATGTATAGTCTCCCCAGCATGAGAACCTGAAAGGGTGAATAAGACCCAAAGTACAACAGATATTGTGAAATGGGAAGAAACTGTTCAGAAGGAAAGAGAAACTGGGATGGGGGAGGGAGAAAAGAATAAAGGGAAAAGCAAAAAAGAAAAAATGTGTGTGTGTGTGTGTGTATACACACTTGTATATTGTGCATATATATAAATATACATATATGATAGTTAATACAGCTACAGTACTAATTTCTCTTAGTTCATTTAAAAGTTTGTGCTAATATTGTTCAGACAATTAAATGCCTATATTTTGTACTCTGTATAACTAATTTAAAGACAACAATATGCAATGTATTAACCACTAACCCTCCTATTACCTTGTTTTGAAATTTTGTTTTATTTTTTCTCTTTAAAATAGAGGATTTAGAAGTTTGACTCATTGTTTTGTATTTGTTTTTTTTTATTTACTATTTTTTGCAGCACTATTTGAAGACTCTTGCCCACTTGACAGTGATTCATTTCCTGTTGTCAATCATACTGTTCCATGTAACTGGCTACTTGATGTCCAAGCTTTTCCTTCAGTGAATACATTACTGGGACAAGGCCACATGTGACCGTTTGTTAAGCAGCACCAACTCTGGACCCAGCTGCCAGAATTCCATCTTGAAAGGGAATTTGAATGTTTGCTCTCCTCAAAATTAATAAAATTCAATGATCAAATCCAGGCCCACCTCTTAACTTTCAAAGGGGTTGTTGTCTTTGATCATTCTTGTACCAATGTATGCATCTGTCATGTTTCTTAATTACAAACAGCAAAAATGAACTTTGAATTGGCTTAAGAGAAAAATAGTTTAGGAGGACCCTGTGTTGCACACATGTGATCTCAGCATTCTGGGGAGCTAAGGCAAGAGGATTGCAAGTTCAAGCTCAGCCTGAGAAATTTAGGGATTTAGTGACACTGTATCAAAAAATTTTTTTTAAGGGATTAGAGATATAACTCAGTACAAAGCCCCTGGGTCAGTCTTCAGTACCACAAAACAAAACAAAAGAGAGCAAGAGGGAAAATGTATCAAAAGACATTGGGAATATCTCACAAAATCTCCAGTTGGGACAGAGAACCAGAATAAATGTCTCTGAAACAAACAACATAACCCCAAACCACATCATTGAGCTAATCAGGGCAAAACACCCCTGGAACCTCGTTATCACCATTGAGCACCAGATATCACTGATTGCCCTTTGATTTGCCCCAGAAACTGGGCACAAGTTACAGATGCCACTTTTGCCCTTAGACATACATATGGCTGCTGCAGTTCCTGCCACTGTCTCCACTGTCTGCCAAAAACAGATTCCTCCCAGTGCTTGTTTCTCTGTAGCCAGTGCACAGTGAGGCGCTGTCTCTGAGTGACAGCACTGAGAAAGACATCTCTTCTCTAGGTAAAAGGCAGTCTATGATAGTGCTTAGAGAATAGGGGTTTTTTATTATGTATGCAAGGAAGATCATTATATGATAGCAGGCAGCTTCTGCCTCAGAAGATGAGGACTTTCCCAACATGTAGAAAGGGTTCAGTTAATTGTGTGTTCAACAAGTGCCTGTTGAGCTGAAATATAGCAGTTCTGCTGAAGCGAAGAAACATTTTGTTTAGTTGTTTATGTGGGTCTCGGATAACAATTTTTTCCAAACATCTGTTTCTTTGCCTCTGTGTGTGTGTGTGTGTCTGTGTGTTACAATTCTTGGAAATCTCTCTTTGAATAGTCTGTGGATCACGCACACCCACACATCTTCATCTGCATTGCAATGGGCTTGTCCCCAGTGTTCATCTTGTCTGATTTTTAAAAACCAAACAAAAAGAGACATCTCATCAACTCCAGACCAAGCACACCTGGTACCTTCCCCGAAAAACCTGACCTGGGAATCACCCTGGGGAGGAGACAATCACAAAAGCCTAGGGTTTGTAAATTGCTGAGTTCGAGGCTTGGCTGGGCATGATAAACCCCAGCTGGGATGAGGCCCAGCCCAGAAGCGTGTGCCATGCTAACCTCTTCCAAGTGTTTTCAGGGGGTGTGAGCCTCTCCATGAGTCCTAGAGATTCTGATGGTGGACAACAACTGATAAAGAAAAATTGATTTAGAAAAAGGGAATGACAGCTCGTAACAACCCTATTCCACAGCCTTTAAAATGGCATCTAATCATCTGGGCTACAGTGCATAAGAAGTGTGCACATGGTATCAGTCAACCTGCAACCACACAGGGCCAATGGGGGAGGCAGGATGGAAGGACGGGCTTGTTTAGAGCAGGAAGTACAAGAGAAATTCAGGTAGGCACTCGCGATCTGGGATGGGATCTTGTATACTAGGTGTTACCCAGCCTTCGATGCCCGTAGCCATTGGAGACCTATCTCTGGGCTGGTTTAGCCTGATTATACTGTGGCTCTCGGGCTGTTTTCCTCAATCTGTGCAACCCAGGACAAGCTTGCCTGGGTCCTCTGAGCATCACCCTCAGAAGGGAACTGGTGGGAACCTCTTTCCTAAAAATTCTTGTAGGATGGTAAAAATAAAGGAGGAAGTTCATACTGACCCTGTGGGCCGGCCCCTATTCTGCCTGTCACCCATTTAGATTGGTTAATCTGATCTCCATCTTTATGCCACACTTTCCTCTTGTCCATTCTCTGCCACATGTTGCATCCACCCATCTCCAGGCCCCTCCCCAGAAGCTCAACCCCGCCCCCTCCACACAGGCTGTACCTCCACTCTGCAGCAGCCAGTAGCAAGGCAGCATGAATTTTTGGGCCATGAGTGATGCCAGTTTTGGACGGTTTTGAGAGTGAATATTTTGACAACCTGGAAGATGCACTCACCAACTAAATAGCATGTTCAAGAAGTTTCAAAAATCTTAACTGCTGAGGAGAGAAGACAAGGTGGCTGACCAGTGAGCAACAGAATACAAAGCCTCCCGGGAGAAACAACTCATATGCCAGAATAAAACACCCTGGAGAGACCCAGACAGAGGGAGATGGATCTTCTTGACACAGGAAGAAATTAAAATGTAAAAAAGCTGGTTAAATACTTTGGGACTACAACTGAAACAGCTAAAAATTATGGGATATGCCAAGTTTGCACCAGCTTGAATCCATGCCGGCAGGGAGAGCCACCCAAACTCATTCCCACCACCACTCACAGGAAGCACAGCAGCACTGAAGTCGGGGGTTGGTGAGCCCAATGGAAAGTGGTGCTGGTGAAGGGACCTTCATTAATCCACAGTCAGTGCTGGGAATGAGACCCCACCCCCCATGGGAAGGGCATGACCAAATGGGTGACATGTTGGAACTGGGCAGGAGGAGCCTGAACTGGGAGTGACAGTGACTTCAGTTGGTTCCTCCCTCCAAAGAGCAGATTCATGGGATTTGCTTGGACCGGGCCGCGCCACTGGCTGGGACCCAATGAGCCATCCCAAATTGATTCACTGTGCCTAGCATGCACTAACTGGGTGAAGGCACCTGAAGTTTGGCTGGCCCAGTGGGTAGGGGCAGGCAAACACAGCTGCTGCTTACACCTCAGTGACAAGAGCAGCCAGGAGAAGGCAGAGGTCCCTTACCAGCAGGCTTCGGAGGAAACGTAGCCAACAGGGAAGGGGGCTGGGACCTGCACTGTAACCCATGTGGAGGAAGCCAGGGCCATGACAGGAGAGAGGCAGGAGGAGGCCCCCCAGCCCAGAACCCTGAGAGCACTGATCCAGGAGAGGGAAAAACAAGGGAGACTGAGGGTGGCAAACACACAACATCAAACATGGCTTTAAGGGACATTAAGAGATATCTTCAGGACCTTGTTGATGAGCTCAAAACTGAAATATTAAATCAGGTAAAGCAGGATACGAGTAGAGTAATAAAAGAAATGCTCTCAGGAAGCATCTCTCAGGATGATACAGATGGAAGAAGGGAGGAACACAAAAAAAGGAGAGAAACATTTGATAAAGATTATAAAGAAAATATAGAATACATGAAGCAGATTCAAAGAAACTACCAGGAAATTAAAAACTCCATTGAAAGCTGGCAAAATTCCTTAAAAGAAACTAAGTATAGACTATCAAAACTTGAAGACAAGTTTGCATTGTGTGATCATGAAAGGAAAGATCTCTTAAAAGTAACAAGGAAACAGGCAGTAACAATACAAAAGCTAGAAGATGATAAGAGAATCTACAATTTAAGAATAAGAAATGTGAATGAAGAAGCAGGAATACATACAGGCAAATTACAAAGGCTATTCACGGAAACAATTAAGGAATACTTCCCAAGCATGGGAAAAGAAAATGAGTTATGTGAGGCATACAAAACACCAGCCACCTACAACCAAAACAGAGCTACAGCCAGACATATAATAATCAAGATACCAGAAATTCAATATAAAAACAGAATATTAAAGGCCATCAGAGAAAAGAAACAGATTACCTATAAAGGTAAGCCCATCAAGATCACAGCTGACTTCTCGACACAGATCATCAGATCAAGAAGAGCTTGTAGCGAAGTCTTCCAAGCCCTAAAAGAAAATAACCTCCAGCACAGATTGATGTACCCTGAAAAACTGTCACTAGAAATTAATGGAGAAACAAGATGCTTCCATGATAAAGAGGAACTGGCGGAGTTTGTGACCACCAATGCAACCCTACAGAGAATACTGAAGGACATTCTAGAGAGAGAGAAAAAAATACCAGGATTTTAGGAACAGTGGCAGAAAGGCCTCAATGAGTGGGGCAGGCAGTAGAATGAAAGAAAAAACTAGACAAACAAAGGCAGAAAAATAGCAAGCAGAAATGAGGCAGAGAAGGATAACTAGAATCTCTAACATAGATGGCCTTGATACACTATATTGTTAATAGTGCACCAGGATTTAAAACCCACATTACTCACACTATTCTGCTTAGATGTATTATATTCTGTTCCAGTCATTCTACCTGTACTAGATTTGAGGGCACAGACAGTAATCCTGAAAATAACAGGATATAGTACAGTAATTATCCTTAATTTCCTATTAACTTAATCTAAAGCTCTGTAAAACCTACACTGTTTTACCATGATTGCTTGTAATCAAATCTGGTTTGTTTGATCGCTGTTTTTATTGATACATTTTATTCAAAGCTGTTGTGATTGATAGTATCAAGTCTGAGAGTAAAGGCAACT
>PVLA01016887.1:0-19232 GCA_004027455.1 Hydrochoerus hydrochaeris
GAAGTCAGCCATGATCCTGATGGGCTTACCTTTATAGGTAATCTGTTTCTTTTCTCTGATGGCTTTTAATATTGTTTTTATATTGAATTTCTGGTATCTTGACTATTATATGTCTGGGTGTAGATCTGTTTTGGTTGTAGGTGGCTGGGGTTCTGTATGCCTCACATAACCAAATGTCATTTTCTTTTCCCATGCTTGGAAAGTTTTCCTTAATTATTTCTGTAAATAGCCTTTGTAATTCACCTGTATGTATTCCTGCTGCTTCTTTCTCATTTCTTATTCTTAAATTGTAGATTCTCTTATCATCTTCTAACCTTTGTATTGTTACTGCCTGTTTCCTTGTTATTTTTAAGAGGTCTTTCCTTTCATAATCACACATTGCAAACTTGTCTTCAAGTTTTGATAGTCTATCCTTAGTTTCTTTTAAGGAGTTTTGCCAGCTTTCAATGGAATTTTTAATTTCCTCGTAGTCTCTTTAAATCTGCTTCATGTATTCTATATTTTCTTTCTATTCTTTATCAAATGTTTCTCTCCTTTTTATGTGTTCCTCTCTTCTACCATCTGTGTCTTCCTGAGAGATGCTCCCTGAGAGCATTTCTTTTATGACTGTAGTCATATCTTGCTTTACTTGATTTAATATTTCAGTTTTGAGCTTGTCTACAAGATCCGAAAGATATCTCTTAAAGTCCATTGAAGCCATGCCTGCTG
Source organism: Hydrochoerus hydrochaeris (assembly GCA_004027455.1). Lineage (NCBI taxonomy): Eukaryota > Metazoa > Chordata > Mammalia > Rodentia > Hydrochaeridae > Hydrochoerus > Hydrochoerus hydrochaeris. Next base: position 709 of record PVLA01016887.1, read on the forward strand.
TTGTATGTTTGCTGTCCTCAGTCACCCTTGTTTTTCCCTCTCCTGGATCAGGGCTCTCAGGGTTCTGGGCTGGGAGCCTCTTCCTGCCTCTCTCTCTCCTGTCATGGTCACGACTTCCTCCACACAGGTCACATTGCAGGTTCCAGCCCTCTTTCCTGTTGGCCACACCTCCTCTGAAGCAGGCTTGTGAGGGTTCTCCCCCTCTCCTGACTGCTCTTATCACTGAGGTGCATGCAGCAGCTGCCTAAGCCTGCCCCTCCCCACCAGGCCAACCAAACTGCAGAGGCCTTCCCCCAGTTAGTGCTTGCTAGGCACAGGGAATCAATTTGGGACAGATCATTAGGTCCCAGCCAGGGGCACAGCCCAGTCTAAGCAAATCCCATGAATCTGCTTTGGGGAGGAAGGAACCAACTGAAGTCACTGTTGCTCCCAGTTCAGGTTCCTCCTGCCAGATTCCAACATGTCGCCCATTTGATCATGCCCTTCCCGTGGGGGGGATGTCCCAATCCCAGCACTGGCTGCAGATTAATGAAAGTCCCTTTGCCAGCTCTGCTCTCCATTAGGCTCACCAACTCCCAACTTCAGCGCTGCTCTGCTTCCCATGAGTCATGGTGGGAATGAGTTTGTGTGGCTCTGCCGGCTGTGGCGAATTCAGGCTGGTGCAAATTCAGTCCACTACAAAATTGGCGGGTCACAGTGAAAACACTGTGTCCAGCTGTTCCAGTTTTAGTCCCAATGTATTTGATGAGCTTTTTTATCTTTTAATTTCTTCCTGTGTCAAGAGGATCCATCTCTCCCTGTCTGGGTCTCTCCAGGGTGTTTTCTTCTGGCATATGAGTTGTTTCTCCCAGGAGGCTCTGTTTTTTGTTGCTCACTGATCGGCCATCTTGTCTTCTCTGAAAGAGTGGCTTTAAAGTAATCATCCTCAGTCCCATCTCCACTAGGTAATGCCATGGAGGGCACAGTCCTTTCATTCCTGTCCTTTAGTTATTAGGAAAAGGGAGGTCTCTTTCTTACTACTTCCTGCTGCCAGGGGGCACCTTATCAGGGATTAGGAAGGTTGACAGGATGATGGCTGATCACTGTGTAGATGTAGAAGCTGGTACCAGGTGTTTTGGCCAGGACAACTTCATCATTTGTAAATTCTCGCATCGTAGACTGGAAAGACAAAGAGACAAGGAGCTAGGAAGAGTTAAGGACACTATCATATTTAAGGATCTAGGGGAGGTAAAAAGAAAGGTGCTTTTATGAGCCATTTTATCAGGGCCATAGTGAGGTAGAATCTTAGGACGAGTGTCATTTCATCAGGACCATGTTTGAGGTAGATTTCTGAAAAATAAATGTGGGGTTAGGAGGAGTGAATTTATGAGTGGTGATTATTTTTTCTTCTGAAAGAATAAAAGTTAAAAGTGTGGGTAGGTAGGGCTTGTCTCTGGTCCAGGAGTTGAGCTGGAAAGAATAAGAGGGGTAGGGAGGGCTTTGGCTGTGGTACTATAAGGGAGATAAGAGGCTAGACCCTCAGGGATCTCACATTTGACTAAACACCTGAGGGCAGAGAGAGCTAAGACAGTCATCACATAGAATAGCATGAAGACAATCTCTTACACATGATGTGGGAGTCTTTAGGAAAGACTGTCAGGAGTCCTGCTGTAAAAAAGATAATTAATAGAATGTAAGCTATCAGAAACTAAACTGGATAACAAAACATGACTTAGCCTGTGTGTTGTGGCTGTAAGGTGTTGGTGAGATGGAGATATGTAGGTGAGAGAAGATGAGATGACCACTCAGGATGGATAGATTCAGAATTGGGAGGGCAGCACTTAGCTTGAGTGATGAGAAACCAGCAACTTTGAGCACTGTTGGGCTTGGCTAGATGACCAGGTAAAGGCTGATCTGCTATGCTTGTAGTCCTTGGGATGATTTTCTGTAACAGGACTTTAGTAACTGCATCTACAGTCAGCCTGGCTGTGGAAAAGGCTTTTATCCATCCTGGAAAGATACAAAGGTGAGAACATATTTGGGAGTTTTGTGGCAGGACATGTGCGTAAAATCTGCCAGTCCTGATCAGGGGTGTTGTAATGTTCAGACCATTGACTAACCAAATGTGCCACCATCTTGTTCTGTATGCGCCATTTTAAAATTAAGTTTCTGTTTCCTACTTGAGTTTCTGTTTCATAAGATAAGTTTCCTTTTCCCCGAACTGACGCTTTGTTTGCCACCCTCAATGACCAACCAACTTTCTCCTCGTGTTCTTACCACCCAGAATTCATCAATCATTGTTTGTCTTATCCTCCCCATACCCACTATAAAGGTAACCACCCTTAGTTGTTAGGCGCGCAGTCTCGAAATCATCAACAGAGACTGCGTCACCAGGCCTAGCAATAAAACTCCTTCATTCTTGATTGATTGGCTTTCATTTCTAAATCATCATTGCACCATTACATTTGGGGGCTCATCTGGGATGGAGGCTTAGCCCCCACTGACCCAAATTGGACTATTTTGATCATCCAGGCCCCTTCAATAGTGAGTAAATTTTGTTTCTTCCAGAAGGTTTTGATGGCGCACCATACCTAGGTTCTATTTGAAGAGGGGACGCCCTCGATTTGCAGAGAGGATGCCCTCGATTTGCAGAGGGGACACCCTTGATTTGCAGAGGGGATGCCCTCAATTTGGGAGTTGGATTGGGTGTGTAAGGCCAGAACAATCGGTCTGGGCTGACGGCCCATTTTGCTTTGTATTTGTTTTCTGCCTCACTGCCCTGACCCACTCCATTTGTTTTTGAGCCCTCTGGTTGAACTAAATCTTGTAACCAAAAACTTGCAGTTGAGTGAAGAGTTTTTCTTTTGACTGCAGTCTGTCATTTGTGTCATTTGTGTCATTCGTATCTGTTGTGTATGTTGTGTCTGTTGTCTGATGTTATTTGTCAATTATTGTTAAGTCTCTGTTCCTTAACCTTTGCCTTTAGGAAAATCATGGGGCAGACTGGCACCAAGGAGCCGCTACCCCCTTGGCCCTAGTCCTTGACCATTTCAAGTTCAAAAGATGTGCCACTGGCTATGGGAAAAATGTATATAAAGGGAGATTAATGATTTTTGTCACACAGGAATGGCCAGCAGTGACCTTCCACTTCCTCCTCCCCTCCACCCAGTCTGATCTGCACATGCAGCTGTCCCCGAGCAGAACCCTGACCAAGAGCCCCTTCTGAAGCTGTTTCCCTCTGCCCCCTGTGAGAGGTACCAATGCAAGCTGGAGGCTCTGTGTTTGTTTACACCCCTTTTTCCACCCCTGATCTCTACAATTGGAAAAGCCAAAACCCTCCTTTCTCTAAGGATCCTGATAGTCTGATAACTTTACTAGAGTCAGTTTTTTTTCCACTCATCACCCCACTTGGGATGACTGCCAGCAGATACTCCGAGTCCTTTTCACTGCAGAGGAACATTTACGTGTCCTCACCCTGGGTGAAAGGGGCATCCGAGATCCAGATGACACTCCTATGGCTGACCTCCAGAAAATAGAGCATGTTTTTCCTTCCTGTTGCCCAGAATGGGATCCCAACAGCTATAAATGTAAGGAGGCTCTAAAACAATATTGCCAGAGGCTTCTAGATGCAATTCAAGTGGCTTCAAAAAAGCCTACTAATTTGTCAAGAGTAACTGAGGTAAGGCAATTGGCAGAGGAAATGTTGCTAGTTTGGCCCACCAAGGCCACAAAGTAACTCACCATGAATTTCTGTGGGTCCCTGAATGCCCAGATCCACTTTTAGGGAGAGACCTGCTCCATAAGTTAAAGGTGCAAATTGACTTCCAGACTGATAAACCCGAATTGAAATTGGGCACAGAGTCACACGTAGGAAAGGCTATTCAGGTAATGGCCCTCTACCCAGAGGGTGAAGGACATCTCTTAATAGAAGACAAAGACCCAGTCTCAATCAATAATGAGTTGCTAGCTCAATGGCAAAAAGCTGCTCCCGAGGTCTGGGCCAAAAATAATCCTCCTAGGCTGGCTGTAAAACAGGTACCTTTGGTTATAAAACTATTGCCACAGGCTACCCCCATCAGACTGCAAAAATACCCCATCAGCCTCCCTGCCCAAAAAGGAATTAAGACTCACATTCAGAGACTTAAAAAAAATGGCATCTTGGTTCCTTGTGTTTCTCCCTGGAATACACCCTTGCTTCCAGTACAGAAACCAGGCACACCAGACTATCACCCAGTACAAGATCTACCGGAAGTCAACAGGCAAATGGTGACCTTACATCCTACTGTTCCTAACCCTTATACCTTGCTGAGCCTACTTAATCCAGACTGCACTTGGTATTCAATGCTGGATCTCAAAGATGCCTTCTTTACCTTGCCGATTGCTCTGGTAAGTCAACCAATCTTTGCTTTTGAATGGACAGATCCTGATTCGGGGTCACTGAACAGTTAACATGGACTCAATTGCCACAAGGATTCAAGAATGCCCCCAACCTCTTTGATGAAACACTAGCTCGGGACCTACTGGGATTCAGGGAGTGCTGCCCAGAGGTCACACTCTTACAGTATGTGGATGATTTGCTGATAGCCTCCCCTACTTATGAACTGTGCTTACAGGCTACCAAGCAGCTGCTGATGACTTTGGGTCAGCTGGGGTACAGAGTCTCAGCTAAAAAGGCACAATTATGCCAGGGTACTGTAACCTATTTGGGCTATAGGTTACATGAAGGCAAAAGGGCCCTATCTGACCAGAGAGTCCAGGCCATATTGCAAAACCCCTATATAATTCCCTGAAGGGAGATACCCAAAGACCCCTGGAATGGACCTTTGTGATGAGGCCTTCCACCAACTTAAGCAAGCCTTAACCCACGCTCTAGCCTTGGGACTCCCAAACGTGACCAAACCCTTCACCTTATATGTTAGTGAACAACGAGGTGTTGCCAAAGGGGTCTTAATGCAAGAACTAGGGCCCTGGCAATGATCTATAGCTTACCTCTCAAAGGAGCTCGACCCTGTAGCCAGAGGATGGCCACCTTGTCTCAGAATTCTGGCAGCAGTGACCTTACTCTTGAAGAAAGCCAAAAAGCTCACGTTTGGACAAAGGCTCACCACAGTAACCTCTCACTGCCTTGAGACTCTTATCAAGGCCCCACCTGAAAAGTGGCTATCCAATGCCTGGATCCTACATTACCAAGCCCTGCTCCTAGATCCAGACTCAGTAGTGTTCAAAACATCCTCAGCCTTAAACCCTGCCACTCTTATGCCTGACAATGACTCTACGGTTCCCCTCCATCAATACACTGATCTCATTGAGGGACAACAAAACCTTCAAACTGATCTGTCTGACCTTCCTCTGAGCACTCCGACGGAAGTAGTTTCATCTGGGAAGGTAAGCGAGTGGCGGGGGCAGCGGTGACCACTTAGACTTAGGTACTTTGGGCCAAAAGGTTAGATCCTGGGACCTCAGCCCAGCGGGCAGAACTCATTGCCTTAACTGAAGCCCTAAAAATAGCAACCAGAAAAAAGGCAAACATCTATAAGGATAGCAGGTATGCCTTTGCCACTGTCCATATCCACGGGGCCATATATCAGGAAAGGGGTCTCCTAACCTCAGCAGGATCAAAGATCAAAAATGCTCCCCAGATCCTGGACCTTTTGGCAGCCATATGGCTACCTCAACAAGTGGCTATCATCCATTGCAAGGCTCACCAAAAAGGGGATGATCCGATCATAGGAGGAAACAATTTGGCTGACCACACAGCTCGAGAAATAGCCACTACATCAGAGGGGACCACTGAGGATGCAGCAGCTTTATTGCTGATCCCTCCAACCTTACTGGAACTGGTCTATACCCAAAAGGACTGTCATTTGGCTGCCCAGTTAAAAGCAAAACCTAACCTCCCAGGAGGATGGTTCCAGTTACCGACAAACGAGTGTTACTGCCCGAAACATTAGGGTGAGAACTGATCCGCCAGACCCACCAGTCTACTCATCTAGGGGGAACAAAGCTTGCTGAGAAACAGATTTTTCATTCCCCACCTGACCAAGTTGACCACATCCATCAGCTCCAGATGCCCACAGTGTCAACTAGTTACAAGGGGACTACTCCAGGAGAACATTGGGAAATTGACTTCACTGAGATGAAAAAGCCTGGCCTCCAGGGACATCAACACTTACTGGTGTTAGTTGATACCTTCACTGGCTGGGTAGAGGTATATCCTACCAAGTCTGAGTCAGCCTTAGTGGTGGTCAAAAGGCTCCTATAAGATAAGTTATCCCTCGATTTGGCTCGCCCTCATCTATGGGGTCTGACAATGGCCCAGCTTTCATAGCTCAAGTTACCCAAAGCTTGCCCAGAATAAAGTGGACCCTAAAGGAAACACTTGCTGAGTTGATTCTGCAAACTGGCGATAATTGGGTTAGCCTCCTTCCCTTTGCCCTCTTAAGAGCTCACTGTACCCCTTATATTACTGGTATAACCCCCTTTGAAGCCCTTTATGGTCACCCACCTCCCTTATTTCCTAGGCTCTCGGAAAACAAGTTAGCTGAACTCACTAACCAAGATCTTATTAAGTCCCTGCAGACACTTCAACCCATATTGACTTCCATCCATCAGCTGTTCAGACAGGAGCACCCAACAACTTCTGAGGAGACTCATCTCCACCCTCCATCGATCCTGGGCCATTGGTTCTGATTCGATGACACCATCGAGAGTCCCTTGAGCCCCGCTGGGAAGGACCTTTCACTATGGTACTCAGCATGCCAACAGTGGTTAAGGTAACTGGAAAGACTGCCTGCATCCACCACTCTCACGTGAAACAGGTCGATGCCACAGGAGAAAAATCCCGAGATAAATGGACTGTGCAACAGACTGGTAACCCCCTAAAGATAAAATTAACCAAGAATAAAGCTTAAGCCCTCCCACAATGAGTCCTCTAGTTGTGGTTGTTTCCTTCGACCTGTTGCTGCAAGCATGGGGAGGTTTTGGGCCACTGGGTGACCCTAGAGCAGCCCTAAGTGTAGCTTATGAAAATCCCTTGTGACTGCAAAGGGGGCACCTTTGTCTTGGGTCAATTCACTGGCTCATATACCCAGAGTGTAGACTGTGGAAACAAAATGGCCTACCTCCAAATCCAAAGGGGAATAATGGGGTCTTCTCAGAGTTGGATGTGTGCCAACAAGCCTAAAATGAAATTTACTGCAAAAACCCAATGCCCATGTACCACTTTCCAGGAAGCCATGCACTCAAGCTGTTATGATGAGGTATAAGAGTGCTCAGCTGGTGGCAAGACTTACTTTACAGCCATCCTCAAATTTACTCGCAGGGGTACCATGGGAGGGGATTGGGACATACAGCCCCATATTTTGGGACCATCCAACACATATGCTATTGCTGGAGGTAACGAAACCTGGGGTCACAATGTTTGTTGGAATAAGAAAGCACCCCTTCATGTATCGGATGAGGGAGGACCCCAGGACATGGCTAGAGAACAACTAATTAAAAAATGGATTGAGGAGCTCACACCTAAGATTCTTTACCATCCTCTAGTTTTGCCTAGACCCAAGAAAGTGAGTTTGGACCCTCAGACTCAGGACTTACTTCAAACCACCCATAGAGCCCTAAACCTGACAAATCCTGATCTAGCAAGTAACTGCTGGTTATGCCTAGCCCAGGGAACCCATAGACCCCTTGCCCTACCCACAAACCTAACAGTAGCACAAAATGCTGATACAAGTTGTAAATTAAATATTCCCCTTAAAATACAGCCTGTCTATTTTAAAAAAGGGGTAACATGCATCCAGGGAGTGCCCTATAATTCTAAGACTTCAGTGGAGGTAGAAGCACTCTCTTTTGTAAAAGCCCAGGTAGCACAGTCACAAACTGAAACCAGTTTCCACACCCTTGCTTGGGCAAAGGAAAGGTATTTGTCTATGGGGGAAATTTGGCCTACACCATCCTACCAGTTAACTGGTCAGGGGTTTATGCATCAGCTGTACTACTACCAGACATAGACATAATACCCGGTAATGAACCAATCCCAGTCCCCAGCCTCGACTTTATCTCGAGTCGACTGAAGAGAGATATCACATTAATTCCTCTAGTAGTTGGACTGGGACCCATGGGCACACTAGCCAGCTCAACTGGATTAGGATTATCTATCCACTCATATGTGAAGTTGTCAAATCAGTTGATAGACGATATTCAAGCTCTGTCTAGCACCATCCAGGATGTCCAGGACCAAATAGATTCTTTAGCTGAAATAGTTCTACAGAACAGGAGAGACCTTAACTTACTTACTACAGACCAAGGAGACATTTGTTTAGCATTACAAGAGAGATGCTATTTCTATGCAAACAAATCTGGTATTGTTAGAAATAAGATTAAAAATTTACAAGATGACCTAATCAAAGGAAAAAAACAATTATATGATAACCCCTTTTGGAGTGCTTGGAATGGCATTCTCCCTTACCTCCTTCCCTTGTTAGGGCCTTTGTGTATGCTCCTTTTAGTCACCACTATAGGACCCTGTATCATAAATCACTTACGCATCTTCATCACTGAGCAGATGCGGAGTACTCGGCTACTGGTCCTGAGGACTCAATATGAGCACCTCCCTCACTAAATGAGCCAAGGATTTGGCTCAAGTCACAACATCAGAGGGGAATGTAATGTTCACACCATTGACTAACCAAATGCACCACCATCTTGTTCTGTATGCGCCATTTTAAAATTAAGTTTCTGTTTCCTACTTAAGTTTCTGTTTCATAAGATAAGTTTCCTTTTCCCCGAACTGACGCTTTGTTTGCCACCCTCAATGACCAACCAACTTTCTTCCCGTGTTCTTACCACCCAGAATTCATCAATCATTGTTTGTCTTATCCTCCCCATACCCACTATAAAGGTAACCACCCTTAGTTGTTAGGCGCGCAGTCTCGAGATCCATCAACAGAGACTGCGTCACCAGGCCTGGCAATAAAACTCCTTCACTCTTGATTGATTGGCTTTCATTTCTAAATCATCATTGCACCATTACAGGTGTGTCCATGAGATTGATGAATAGGACAGGAAGGGGTTGGTATATGACTGTGAGGAGAGGTTTTACTATAGTGATAACAGGTATAAATTGTTGAGACCTCAGTGTATCAGTCACACAAAGGAATACTGATAATTAGGGTGTAGGGGAGATGGTAAAAAAGGAATTTTTGAGATTTACAACTGTAAAGTGAGTGGTGGAGGGAGGGATATGAGAGAGCCTGGTATAAGGGGTTGGCACCATTGGGTAGATTAGTGTAACAGTGTTATTGATTACCCTAACATCTTGCATTAGACAATAAGACCCATCAGGCTTGAGTAACAGGAGAATAGGAGTATCATAGGGTGAATGAGTAGGTTTAAGAAAACCATTATCTAAAAGGTGCTTAATTATAGGTTTAAGTCCCTGTAAATGTTTGTGATATTAGAGAATGCAAGGAAAAACTGTAAATATTTGGGAGCTATGGGATATTAGGGAACACAAGGAAAAACTGAAGGATACCTATTTTGAATTAAAATGAGCATGGCATGGTAGCATGGGTGGGATTGCAGGTAACCCAAACTATAGGATCAACCAGAGAAGAAGATCTCTATCTAAAAGGGGTACTGGGAATTGAACTTAGGACCTTGAACTTGCCAGTAAAGTGGTGCACCATTGAGCTAAATCACCAGCCCTGTCTGTAAAGGCTGTGTAGGTTGGCCGTCAACACCCACTATAGAGACTGAGCACTTAATAGAAGGTTGTGAAAACTCAGGAAGAACATTATATATGGCCTCTATGTCCACAAGTACAGTGAATATCTTACCTGAGACCTCTATGGGACTTGGGGCTCTGAGAAGGATACCTTGATGGGGGTTGTGGACCCAGAGCCCCATTAGTCTTCAGCAGCAAGCCTGCGTAGGTCAGTCAGTGATGAATCTGGTGGTGATCAAATCTCCTGTGAGGGCAAGGCATTAAGAGAATGGCTTATCCACTCTATGGCACCTAGGACATTTGCTCTTCCAATGGCCCCTTGAGATTGCAATCAGGTTGGGGCACTCTCTTGCCCAGTGTCCTTTGTGCTGCACTTGAAGCATGGTCCAGGAGGGGCTCAGGTAGCTCTGCCTTGTTTTGGCTTTCCTGTCTTGGGAGCTCCAAGTGTCACTGCTAAGAGATCAGATGGTTACTTTTTCTTTTCATTTTTCATCTCTGTTGTTGAGAACATGAAAGGCCACACTAAGGTCTCCCTGTGGGATTTGAGGGCCAAGTTTAGCCTTTTGTCTTGGGATCTGGGCCACAGAGGAAGGTATCTATGTCTTTTACAGTCACAAGACATCTGGTTTTTATCTCAGGTAGGTGTACAGCTTTAAGTCTAGAGGAGACAAAGGCAAATAATTAAGTATTCAGGAGTCAAATAATAGAATCAATAGGATATTTATGATTATAACTTTAGTAAAGGCTTTCCATAGGAGGCAAAGGATAAGGTCTAGGAAATTTTAGAACTTGACATGTCATTGATTTGTCATACATACATTTAGTTTTTACAACTGAATAAGTATCTCCTGTGCTGTTAGAATATCTAATGTCATCTGATTTTGAGGATGGCCTGTTTTATTAATTTTACCTTTTTAATTTAGGAGAGAGAGATCAGCTGCAGTGTCATTTAAGTTTAATTATGGCTCCAATATGCATCCTATAAAATTTTTTTTGGAAAAGATCTGGTGGATCTCAGCAAAATAAATGTAAAATAATTTATAGTTATCTCTCAATTTTAGTTATTGAACATCTAGAAGATTGATAACAGTATAGTGCAGTAGAGGCAGTAAGCTTAACATAAAACATTAAATGCAACTATTATTTGACATTAACCATGGGAGTTTTTAACATTTGCACACTGAAGAAATTTGTGACATTGTTTGGACTGTTTACTATTTAAGCATCTCTAGGTATAACATATATATTATATACATTGTAGAAATTTTTATTTAAAAATTCTTATTTGATTGGTGACCTGATTTTGGTCTGATCTGAACCTCCTGGTTGGAGCACAAGGAGAGAGGCAGACATCTGGATCTGAAAGAAAACACTTGTCATCCTGAGCAATCTTAATGATCCTAATTTTACACTTGAGAGCAAGAATATACCTTCAGATCAACCACAATGAATTGCCGTGGTTATATGAACTTCAGTTGGAGTGTCTCCCATAAGGCTATGAAGATGATTGGGGGCTCCGATTAACAAATAAGAGCTGGCTTAAACATCAGGTGGCCACTTTCTTATCCATCAGTTGAAGTCCTGTCCAATGTCTCCTCACTCCAAGGGATTTTGTTGAACCAGTTTTAACATTTTAACCAGCAGGCAAACTAGGTAGAAGCATACTTTCTAAATGTATAACACAAATAAACCTTGATTAAATGATCTGAAAATGTCAAAGAGGAGGAGGAAAAAATTGTTGAGCTCAAATAAAAGAAACATCTGTTTACAGAGCAGGCAAATTGACAAACACAGACAATCTGTACAGTAAAACAGACAACAAATATATAGACTGACAAACATGTTATAAAATCAGAGTGCACCCAAATATATTTGGCCAATTTGAGCTATATAAAACAGAGTAATATGAACCTTTTTGGTAGATTAGTAGAGATTCCCTAAAATAAAAATGGCAGAAAAGGAACCTACTTTATGGCTAATCTGAGATAGGTCAGAGAGGGAGAAAGGGATACAATTAACTAATCTCCTTGGCCATTCTGTTCACAAATAGGGAGCAGAGACTGAGGCTGAGAAGACTTCAGGGTAGATGGCCATCGAGCAGCCAACCATCCAGCAGGTAACAAGAGGACTGCTGAATACCACATAGCCCACCAGAAGACTGGAGCGCATAGGACCGCATATGGTGAGCTGGTGGGGAGAACGGCGATGCGAGGGAAGGAGACGAAGAACCATCTGACTGCACAGACTGCTTGGGTGGGTGCATTGGGAAGGGGGAGACTGAGGAGAGAGACTAAGGGAAGGATTAGAGGCTGCTGTGGGGGAGGGAGGAGGAGAAGATGGCATGGGGGTTGCAGGAACCTCTGGCTGAGAAGCCTGCAGGCTCTGTCCTTTGGGACATGGAGGAGGAGGAGTGAGACAGGAGGCCCTTCATCTAAAGGGTCTACAGGAAAGGAGGGGAGGGCTTCTGGGATAGTAGAGTTAGCTAGAAATATGTGAGCTGCTGTACATGATTTACTGAGAAGAGCATGCACTGGGCGACAGAAAGGCCTATATATATGGAATTTCTGCTGTCTTGTCTGCCGCTTAACTGTGCTCAGATAAATTTCTTAGAATACAGGGGTCTGTTCCCCCTTCAGGCCACAGGCTTTAGTTAAGCTTGTGGGTTGGCCGTGCCTCCTGGCAGTAAAGGATCAATTTTTTCTTTTTAGTATCTTTTTTTAGGCCAAGGGCACTGAGTTTATGAACCAGGCGCCCTAGAGGTGTGTTTTTTGGCAGACAGGAAATGATATTCCCCATTTGTCCAGTTAAAAGTGAACCATAAAATAACAATTTTGCCTCAGGGAAATCCCCAAGGGCATGAAAAGTGTCTCAGCTCACACTTAACAAAACAGATGGTCGGTCATCTGCCTTACAAGAGTGATTTAAATTAAAAAGGCTCCAACCTGATACCATGGGCCATCACCAGTGGCCCGGTGGGGATCCCAAGGACTAGAGGAACAGCTCTGCCTCAGGCCATCCGAGGACCTTGAGAGCTGTTGTCTTAGCCCCGGGACGGAATGGGTGATCTGGCCTGGGCCAGCCCACGGGAACAGAAATTGGTGCACCTGTGGTGAATCAGGCCAGTGTTGTTTGCAGGTGGCGACAGGCTGAGCGGCTCTTGTGTGTTGGAAATGGAGAACTAATCCAAGGTGCAGTCTGGTCTGTGAATTAGCAGGGAAACTCGAACTGGGAGGACCCCAGGAGCCCACCCACGCTGCTATTCCAGAATTTGGCACCATAAATGATAGGTCTTTCAGCACAATAAGAAAGAAAAATATAAAATAAAAGTAGCCTTTATTGTAAGGACATGGAGAAGAGCCGATACAGCCAGCTTAATTGCCTCCTCTGACCAGAAAGTGGGGTGTGGGATATATTTATAAACTCTGACAGGGGTGGCACTTAGGGCGGGCACTTCATGACACACAGGGGGCTGATTGAGCCCTTTTCATGCCACTGGAACAGGAAAAAGGAAGTTGTCCTATGGGAAAGAGGGAGTGGCTTTAAAATAAAACATCCAAACCCCGCCTCCACTACGCAATGCCACCCAGGGCATAGTCCTTTCAATCAAAAGGCTATGTTTCTTGGTATCATTTAGCAATGAAGATAATTCTTTAAAAGGCTAATGAAATCCTTAACAGCCTTTCAAAAAATATACAGTATAGTGAAAAGAAGGCATTTTTTGGTTTTTCCTTTAGAAAAGTAAGAGTGCTATTTATAGAGTTTGGAAATTTTTGAAAGAAAAGTAGAAAAAATCACTGATAATTTCATTATCTAAAGAGAAAATTATCTATTGTGAACATCTTGGCACATTTTGTTCTGGTTTTTTTTTCTTAAATTTACACAAGTTAGGGCCGAGGATTTAGCTCAGAGGCACAGCACCTGTCTGGCAAGCACAAGGTCCTGAGTTCAAGGCCCAGTGCAAAAAAAAAAAAGAATTATATATGTTAAATATTCCCTTTACAGAAGAGTCAGATGATACACAGTGAAAAACAGAATACATCAACCAGCTCTTTCTTGTCCCCAAAGTGTTCCCTGCTTTGTCACTGTCTCCAGGTTCTTATGTGTTTAATCTTTTGCTTTTCCTTTCTCACTGTATTTGGGATTGAACCCAAGCAGGGCCTTTGAACTGAGATATATCCCATGAAACCCCCAACCTTCCCCACTCTCTTTCTTGCTTTCTTTCATTTGTATTTTTTTAATTAAAGAGAAAAAATAGGAAAATGGTAGAAATATTACAGAATTTCAAGAAAAGAAGATAAGCAGTAAGAAATCACTAGTTGATAAATTATATATTGTTCTCTTAGTAAATAGTTACTCAGGTTACAAAATTAGAGCACACAGAGTGGACACTCAAGCAGTGAGAGTGCAAACAGATCTGTTCACCAATCCAACAAGAACCTAGAAATATGGTCATCAATCCCACACACCTAAACATACATGCAACTATATCTTTTATAGCGCTTCCTATTTCCTCTTTTTTTTACAATATGAATTATACATTTTTAAAATTTTATTTAAACAGAAGGAAAAAAAAGCAAAACAGAAAAAAGGGTAGCAACAATACATAATTCTAAAAGAAAGAAAGAAAAAGGAAAACGAGAAAAAGCCCCAGTAAGAAATCAGTAATTTATACATTACATACTGTCATTCTGGATGTAGTTGTTCAAGTTACAAAGTTAAAGGGTACATAGTAAACATTCAAACAGTCAGACTTCAAACAGTTCTGCTCAAAGATCCAACAAAGATTCAGCAATCTGGTCATCATTTTTACACAGTCAAACATACATGCAGTTATATCCCTTAGAGCACTTTATTTTCCTCTCTTTTTTACAACAGCAATTACACATTTTGGTTTTATTACATCTGTAGTTCTTATTTACTTTTTACACTACAGACACAATATGATATTTATAAATATGATTCTTATTTATTTCACTAATATGGATAGTCTCAAGTGGTCTCCACTTGCCTATGAAGGCCTCAAGACCACCTGTACCCTAAAGGAGGAGAGCTAGTGCACAGGGTGGGGGCAGCACCTCGACAGTAATGGCCTTGGATCACAAGTCCTCAAGAGATGAGTTGTGTGCAGTCACAGAGGGCAGAGCCACCACCCCGTGAGAGTCTGAGTCCCTCAGCTGGTAGGGACATACTTTTCAGCTTCTTGGACTCTGTGTTCCTCAAAGGAATGTATTGCTCCTTGATTTTGGATGGCAGAAATAAAAAACTAATGTGTCACAGGGCCACCTTCCTTTATATGCTCTAGAGAAACTTTCTTCCTGCTTCTCTGGCTTTTGGAGGCCTCGGGTACTTCAGGAACATTGCACCTACCTCTGTCAGTGTCATCCTGTGATTTTCTCTGTCTCTGTCTGTGTGTCTGTCTCTCTAACTATGAGATACACTGACACACCCCTTTTTGGACTCCTGCCTGAGCCCCTCATGTGGCTGAGATACCAAGTTATATCTTAATACATCAGGTTTGTGCCTTTTTATGACACAGCAGTCACAGGATTTAAGACCCACCCTAATCCAGGATGACCTCATTTCTACTCTTCTCATCTGCAAAGATCTATTTCCAAGTAAGGGCCTATTCTGGGTTCCCAGATGACTTGCCCTTGGCCTTTGCTCTTCCACCCATTATATGAAAATTAGTGAAGATGTGCCAGGCAAGTTGCAAGACTCCTGTCTCCTGGGCAACTTCTGATTCTTGGCCTCACTGAGGGCTTATCTGTGCCATGGGCAAAGTGGGGGTGCTTCTGCCTACCATGCTTTGGGGCTGTGCTCTAGCCTCTGAGAATGATCTTCATGGGCCTGGCTAAACTCCCACCCCATCAGAGAAAGTGAGATTCAGCTGGAACCCCTCAGAAAAACCATGGACCCCACAGACCCCTGTGGAGCAGCCTGGGAGGCCCCCACTGGGCACATCAGGAGGAGAGGATGCAGGCTGGAATGGAGGTGGGACAGTAGCCTGTGTGCAGTTCAAATGAAGCCTCTGGCCAGGCCCTGCCCATGTGACCTTCTCTTGTTCCTTTCATTCTTTATCCTGGCCTATAGTGCTGTGGTTTTCTCTCCTCTCCACTAATGGTGAGGGGAAGTACATGCTACCCCCCCACACACACACCCTCAGGAAGTTGCCATTGCATGGAACAGGTTTCAGGAGCACAGGGTAGCCTAGCTTAGTGGTCCAAGAGTAGGGTATTAGCATTGAGCCCACCCGTATCACTGCCAAAAAATGGTCTCTCATGCTTGGCATGGTGTAATATA
This sequence comes from Hydrochoerus hydrochaeris, assembly GCA_004027455.1. NCBI lineage: Eukaryota > Metazoa > Chordata > Mammalia > Rodentia > Hydrochaeridae > Hydrochoerus > Hydrochoerus hydrochaeris. The sequence continues at coordinate 16,712 of PVLA01016887.1, forward strand.
TCTATAATCTCAGCACTAGGGAGGCTGAAACAGGAGGGTCACCATGAGTTTCATGCACCCTGGGTTCCATAATGAATACAAGGCCAGCTTGAACTATATAACAACAATCTGAGTCACAAAAACAAATAGTTGTCTCACCCTTAATGCCATAGGTTGTAAGCTCAATATGACAGTGAGTACAACACCACATGTTTCAAACATTTTTTGCAGAGGTTAAGATGGGACAATCATTATTACAAACCCAGTCTGGCCTCCATAGCTAGTTCAAGTCTAGTCTGGTCTATGTAGCAAGACTCTGTCAGAATAATTATCATTACTTTTATTTTAGAACAGTTTGCAATTTATAGAAGGCTTAAAAAAGCACAGGAAGCTCCCTGTCCCCTCCTCCCTGATACTATGGACACATCACATTGATGTAACTCCATGAACACATGATGGGTGATAAGACCCACATGGTGCAGATTTTTCTGGCCTTAACTTCTCTCAATTTTCCAGTCCCTAAATCTTTTCTGAAACACCACCTATGAGTAGCCCTGTCTTTTTTTTAAATTTATGCTTTAGCCCCTGGGTTCCTCACCTGGCTCCAGCTAAGCTACTGTATGAAGTGCTGCCAGGCAGAGGCCTACAGGACAGACAGGCCTCTCATCCTTCTCCTATGGGGCTTCCACCACTACAGTGCCAGGCTGCCTTCGTAGCTATGGCACCCAGGACAGCATGTAGCACAGGCGTATCCAATGGGCTCAGGAAAAGTGGACTTCTAAAGACCAAGACAAGATGTCCATCTAAGCCTTTGTGAAAAAAAAAAAAGGTTCTTGTTTCATGGTTTATAGTATTGAGGGAGGGGCTTTAGTGGAAGTAGCTGATCTGAATGCCATGGTCCAAATCTCCTGTGACAAGATCTGATGAAGGCAATCGTGAATGACAGCTCATCCTTAGGGACTCTGGACTGTGCATGTGGGAGCACATGCAGTGCTTGGGGTGCAGCCATGGGCCTCACACGTGCACCACACTTGCTCTACTGCCAAATCTCACCCCAGCCTTAGCAGGGTTATCATGGGGGAATTTCTTTTGGTACTGGCAAGTGTCACAGTACACAGGATGACAACTCTGGCAAAGACCACAAACACAGGGCAGGGCAGGAAGCCAGGGTCCTCTGTAGAGGCCAGTCAGCCGCTGCAGAGAGCACCTGCTCCTTCTCCAGACACCCACAGAGGAGGGATGCTTGGGAGTTGTGCTTCAGCACAGGGCAGAGTTTGGCCTGTGAACCCCGTGTTGCTCAGAAAAGGGAACCTGTGAGGACCCATGTGGCTTCTGTGCAGTCTCTGGTCCTGCCACCTGGGTGTGTAGGAGGAGCCCAGGTCACATCAATTGGGCCCAGACTTCATCTGGGCAGGGCAAGGCAAATCCCAGCATCAGTGACCATGGCTGACCAACACACACCCCTCCCCCCTTTCCAGAGGTCCTGGGCCTCGGTTGAGCTTTGTAACTTTAGTCTTCCTCCTCGTCCTACAAGTGGGAGGTGATGACAGGGCCCAGAGACACAGGGAAAGTAAATGCTGCAGTAGCTCAAGCGGTTAGTCAGGGAATGCTCCTGAGGGCTCTGGCTGCCTGGGGTCTTGGTGTTTCATTATTTATTTATTTATTTATCTATTTATTTATCTATTTATTTACTTTTGATATTTTTTGAGGCAGCATTACACAGTACACTTCAGGTTGGCCTTAAACTCGCTTCATAGCCCAGTCTGGCCTTAACTCTCTGAGATTCCTTTGTCTCAGCCTCAGCACTCCTGAAAAGAACAGGTATTTGACACCAAGCCAGACCCTATTTTTCCAGATTTATTCATTCCTTTATTCAAGTGATCTTTCTCTCTGTGCCTGTCCCTGCCAATCTCTATTTTCAGTACTGAGGTTGCCCCAGGACCTTTGCACTGAGTGGTATCCCCAGCCCATTTTGTAGCTGTGCCTGGCTAGACCGGAAGTGACGTGCTGTCCCCGCCCACGCTATTTGCCTCCCTGACCTCTGACCCTGTGGTGACACAGCTGAGGGACGAGGAGGACAGAAGTTTTGCGGGGGTCTGCAGAGGCCACCTCTATGGAGAAGAAACTGCCTTAAGCCTCGCAAACGATGCTGTGAGCAGGCTGGGGGCCAAGGGTCCATCCCTCCTGGGTGGGGCGGCAAGGCGGCCTCAGGGCTCGGGGAGCGGGGACCCAGCGCCTCTTCTCGCCCTCAGTGGCACCCCGGCTCTGTATATGCTGGGAGCCCTGGAGCCCCAGGGTAGCAGCCGAGCTGAGCGGTTTCTCCCGCTTGGCTCTGTGTTGCGAGCTTCTCCCCGTCTCCCTCCTCCCTGGGGAGCGGTGCAGGGAGGGGCTGAGTCTCGCGCAGGCGGGGCGGGCGGGGAGGGGCTGAATGTGGGGCAGACGGGGCAGGTGGGGCGGGGAGGGGCTGAGTCTGGTGCAGGCGGGGCGGGGCGAGGCGGGGCTGAGTCTCTTGTGCGGGCGCCCCTGCACCAGAAGGCAGTTC
>PVLA01016888.1:0-19218 GCA_004027455.1 Hydrochoerus hydrochaeris
AAGAAAGAAAAAGGAGAATGAGAAAAAACCCACTAAGAAATCAGTAAAATATAAATTATATACTGTCACCCTGGATGTAGTTGTTTAAGTTACGAAGTTAAAGGGTAAATAGTAAATATTCAAATAGTCAGACTACAAACAGTGCTGTTCAAAGATCCAACAAAGATTCAGCAATATGGTCATCTATTTTACACACTCAAACATACATGCAGTTATATCCTTTAGAGAACTTTCTTTTCCTCTCTTTTTTACAATAGCAATTACACATTTTGCTTTTATTACTCTTGTAGTTCTTATTTGGTTTTTACACTAGAGACACAATATGATATTCATATTGAGATAAAGACCATCTATTCCAGTTCTCTGTAAGGTTCTCATCATGAATGGGTGTTGGATGTTATCAAAGGCTTTTTCTACATCTATAGAAATGATCACTTGATTCTTACTTTTGGCTTAATTGATATGGTGGATTACATTTATTAATTTATGTATGTTGAACCATCCCTGCATGCCTGGGATGAATCACAATTGGTCATGCTGTATAATCTTCTTGATGATTTGCTGCACTCTGATTGCCAATATTTTATTGAGAATTTTTGCATCTATGTTCATTAGGGAGTTTGGCCTATATTTCTCTTTTTTAGTTGGATCTTTCTCAGGTTTTGGTACTAGAGTGATATTTGCTTCCCGGAATTAGGGAGAAATGCTTCCCTTTTGATTTCATTGAAGAGTTTGAGGAGTGCAGGCATTAAGTCTTCTTTGTGTATCTTGTAGAATTGTGCAGTGAATCCTTCTGGGCCTGGGTTCTTCTTTGTTGGTAGGGACTTGATTACATTTTCAATTTCATTAATAGACATTAGGTTATTTAACAGGTTTACATCTTCTGGATCCAGCTTTGGTGGTTCATATGTTTCTAGGAATCTGTCTATTTCTTCTGTGTTATCAAACCTATGTGAGTAGAGTTTTTTGAAATAGTTGTTGATGATCTTCTGTATTTCTACAGGGTCGGTAGTGATTTCACCTTTTTCATTCTATATTGCATGAATTTGAGTCTTTTCTTTCCTTATTTTAATTAGGTTGGCTAGGGGCTTATCAATTTTATTTATTCTTTCAAAGAACCAACTGTTTGATTCATTGATTCTTTGTATTGTTTTCTTAGTCTCTATTGCATTAATTTCTGTTTCGATGTTTATAATTTTCCCCCTTCTTTAGGCTTGTCTAGCTCTTCTTTTTCTAGATGTTTGAGGTGTAATATCAGGTTGCTTATTTGTGTTGATTCTGTTTTCCTAATGTGCAAACTCAGTGCAATACATTTTTCTCTGAGAACCACTTTCATTGCATCCCACAGGTTCCAGTAAGTTGTATTTGTATTTTTCTTTGCTTGTAGATATTGTTTAATTTCTTCTTTAATTTCCACTGTGACCCACTGATTGCTCAAGAGTGTATTATTCAATTTCCATGTGTTTGTGGGGTTTTTGCAGTTACTTTTATCATTAATTTCCAGTTTCATGGTGCTATGATCCAATAACATGAATGGGATAGTTTCAGTTCTTTTGCATTTACTTAAATATTTTCTCTGGATTATGGTCTTAATTCAGTGGTTATGGTCTATTTTGGAGAATGTCCCATGTACTGCTGAGAAGAACATATATTCTGATGTTGTTGGATGGAACACTCTGTATACATCCATAAAATCCATTTCTTCACAGGTGTGATTCAGTTCTGTTATTTCTTTGCTGATTTTCTGTCTAGTTGGTCTATCCCTTTGTATCAATGGTGTGTTAAGGTCTCCTGTTATAATTGTGTTATTGCCTATTTGATTTTTCATGTCTGTTAATTCTTGCTTTGTGTAGCTGAGTACTCTGGAATTTGATGCATATATATTTAAGATTGTTCTCTTCCTCTTGAAGTTTTCCCCTAACTAGTATATGGTGACCTTCTTTATCTCTTTGGACCATTCTTGGTTTGAACTTCACATTGCCTACAAACAGAAAAGCTAGCCCCACATTTTTTTTAGTTCCTATTGCATGGAGTATTGTTTTCCATACTTTGAATATCAGTCTATGAGTTTCCTTTTGGGTTAGATGTATTACTTGTACACAGCATATGATTAGACATTGTTTCTTAATCCATTCTGCCAGTCTGTTTCTTTTATTTGGTGAATTGAGGCCATTTACATTAATGGCTCTAACTGTCATATATTGGTTTATTGTTGACATTATCTTTCTGATGTATCTTAAATCTTTCTTTTTAATTGTCTGTCTTGCTTAGTGGTTTTTTTCCTATGTGTATCTAGAATACCTTTCAGTATTCTTTGTAGGGTTTATTTGGTGATCATGAAGTTCTTCAGCTGTTCTTTGTCATGGAAGTATCTTATTTTGAAGGACAGTTTTGCAGAGTACAGCAGTCTGGGTTAGAAGTCATGTTCCTTTAGAATTTGAAACACTTCACTCCATGCTCTTCTTGACTTCATTGTTTGTGTTGAAAAGCCTGCTGTGATTCTGACAGGTTTTCCTTTATTGGTTATCTGTCTTTTCTTTCTAACAGCTTTTAATAATCTGTTCTTATGTTGGATTTCTGGGATGGTGATTATTATATGTCTGGGTGTAGTTTTGTTTTGGTTATGGCTATTTGGAGCTCTATATGCTTCACTAATCTCTATGTTAGTTTCCATACTCATGTTTGGGAAGTTTTCAGCTATTACTTCTGTAAATAGCCTCTTGATATCATTTGTGTTGTCCCCTTCTTTTTCATTCATCCCTATTAATCTGTTTTCCTTTGCATCATCTTGCAGCTGTTGAATTGCTATTTCCTGATTCCTTGTTATTTTTAGATCTTTCCTTTCCTGTTCACTAGCTGCAGTCTTGTCTTCGAGGTCTCAGATTCTATCTTCACTTTTGTTGAGGTGGTTTTTTCAATTTTCAATAGAATTTTTGATTTGCTGTATATCTCTTTGAATCTGCTTCATGTATTTTGTTTGTTTCTTAAACTGTTCATTCAGGTATTCTATCATTGTGCTTTGTTCTTCTAATTTTTTAGCTGTGTCTTCTTTGGATGCATTCAGTATTTCTTTCACTACTTCTATCATTTCTTCTTTTACCTGGGAGAGTATTTCTGATTTGAGTTCCCTTGTAGCTTCCCATTCTTGCTTCTTTATTTCAGTTGATATCATTCCAGGTATTTCAGGTGTCTGTCTAGTATTTTCTTTGATGTACATGGCTCCTAGCCTTTCTTGGGATGGGCTAGAGGTTTGAGATTGTATTTTGGTCTTTTGTTTTTTCATTTTCCTATATTTCCATGTTTCCAGGGATGTTCCTTATATTTCCCTGGATGTGTTGGAAATCTCCTCCTGTGCCCTCTACCACTGGGAATCACATGGCTTTGGGTCCCCTCCTGTGGTGGGCTTGGTTCCCCTGATTGAAAGAAGGTCACTGGGCATGGTCCACTAAAGCCCATGGAAACTCTGAGGCATATTCCAGTGTCGTAGGGGGCTGGGCAGGCACCCAACTACCGGGAACAATGGTCCCGAACTTTTCCTGGGACTGCACCGGGGAGCTGCAACTCACCTCAGGGCAATAGCATGGCCCTGGCTTCCCTTTCTGTAGGTGTGGCTCCCTGGTTGAAAGAAGGTCACTGGGAGCTGTGGACTCAAGCCCATGGGTACTCTGGAGACTAGTCCAGTGCCCTATGGGGGCTGGCCAGTCACCCAGATGCCATGATCATTGGTCCCAAACTTTTCCCAGGCCTGCACTGGTAAGCTGCAACTCACCTTGCAGCACAAGTGTGGGCTGTGTATTTCACAAGAAGTATAAAGGCATTTTGTAGGAAGCAGGTTTTAAGTATTGGCTTCCATTCATTCTTATCATAATGAATGGGTAAATCACTTGTGTAGCAGATAGAACTACTGAATTCCTGCTGAGTCAACTTTCAAAACACTGTGTTTTTGTTCTATTTCAAGTGTGTGCAGTGTATTTCACAAGAAGTATTAAAGCATTTTGTAGGAAGTGAGTTGTGTGCATTGGCTTTCATTCATTCTTATTGATGAATGTATAAATCTCTTGTGTAGCAGTGAGAACTGATGAATTCCAGCGGCATGCACTTTCAAAACCCTGTGTTTTGGTTCTATTTCAAGTGTGTGCTGTGTATTTCACAAGAAGTATAGAGGCATTTTGTAAGAAGCAGGCTTTGTGCATTGGCTTCCATTAGTTCTTATTATGATGAATGTGTAAATCACTTGTGGAGCAGAAAGAACTACTGAATTCCTGCCACATGAACTTTCAAAACACTGCATTTTTGTTCTATTCAAGTGTGTGCTATGTATTTCACTAGAAGTATAAAGGCATTTTGTAGGAAGCGAGTTGTGTGCTTAGGCTTCCATTCATTCTTATTATGATGAGTGTGTAAATGTCTTGTGTGGCACACAGAACAAATTAATTACTGCTGAATTCACTTTGAAAACATTGCATGTTGCTTCTATTTCAAGAGTGTGCAGTGTATTTCTAACAAGTATAAGGCATTTTGTAGGAAGCAGATTTATGTGATGGCTTCCATTCATTCTTATTATGATGAATGTGTAAATCACTTATGTAGGAGACAGAACTATGGAATTCCTGCTGCATGCACTTTTAAAACACTGCATTTTGCTTCTATTCCAAGTGTGTCCTGGGTATTTCACAAGAAGTTTAAAGGCATTTTGTAGGAAGCGTGTTTTATGTTCTGGCTTCCATTCATTCTTATGATGAATGTGTAAATCTCTGGTGTAGCACACAGAACAATGGAATTCCTACCACATACATTTTCAAAGCACTGCATTTTGGTTCTATTTCAAGACTGTTCTGTGTATTTCACAAGAAGTATAAAGGCATTTTGTAGGAAGCATGTTTTAGGTATTGGCTTCCATTTGTTCTTATTATGATGAATGGGTAAATCTCTTGTGTAGCACACAGAACTACTGAATTCCTGCTGCATGCACTTTCAAAACACTGTGTTTTGGTTCTATTTCAACTGTGTGCTGTGTGTTTCACAAGAAGTATAAAGGCATTTTGTAGGAAGTGGGTTTTGTGCATTGGCTTCCATTCATTCTTATTATGATGAATGTGTAAATCTCTTCTGTAGCACACAGAACTACTGAATTCCTGCCTCATGAATATTCAAAACACTGCATTTTGGTTCTATTTCAAGTGTGTGTTGTGTTTCACAAGAAGCATAAAGGCATTTTGTAGGAAGCAGGTTTTCTGCATTGGCTCCCTTTCATTCTTATTATGATGAATGTGTAAATGTCTTGTGTAGCACAGAGAACAAATTAATTACTGCTGAATGCACTTTCAAAACACTGCATTTTGGTTCTATTTGAAGTGTTTGCTATGTATTTCACAAGAAGTTTAAAGGCATTTGGTAGGAAGCTCTTTGCCTCCCACCCTATCACAGCTCCCAAGTTCCCTACTCTGGACACAGGACCCTTCCCTCTTGAGTCAAAGCACACTCACATTTTCAGTTGATCCAGAGACATGCCATTCTTGCTGGAGCAATGGATGCTTTGGCTGTATGTAGAGGTCATGACATTATCACATCTGCAACCAGCGAGATAAAATGGCACTTGAGCTGTGAGAATTATTCTTTAGGGACAAATGGCTTCTCCAAACTTCTACAAGCTGAAGACTTAACTACCACTTCCTCTTTTCCTTAGCCTAAGCAAAAGCAGTGAATATACAGATGCTGGAGGTCAAGGAGGTCAAGTCCTAATCATTTCCAGAAGGGTATGAGGGATTAGAAGGTGTCTGGAAGCCATGGAGCAAGCATGAAGAGGTGTCTTCGTTGTTTTTTGTGCCCTCTCCTCTCTATACATTACTATAAAAGACCCTGCACACTTGGACACTGTGAATTGGTGTCCAAACACAGCACCGTCTCCTTTGAGGAAGATTTAAAGTAAATCTTTCTCTTTATACTCAAAGCAAATGGCTTCCTTTGATTTTACTAGGAATGAGTAAATGAACCTGAGCATATGGACCTGCAAGGCTGGCAATGCACCTACCCCAACTTCTTATGGCTTCTTGTGTCACTGGCTACTCTGACGTTGAAATAAAGCCTAAGAGAGAAAGTATTTTCCTTAGCCCTAAATTGGGCTAAATACCCAGAAACATGCCTATATACAATCATGCTTTATATCTGTGAGTGCCATGAATGAACACAACCATCTCCTTCCCAAATATCTCCATTGGGTCCCAGACTCTTCAGTCTTCCCCCTTGGATTTTTCCTGTTTGCATCTAAGAGAAGAGTCTCCATGATGGAATCCAGAGTATCCTTTACAGATGGGGAAACTTCCTGTGCAGTTTCAAGTGAGTGGGACCAAGATTGAGAGCTTCTCCATGTTGATGAAAGGTGAATGTCACACACAGGTAGACTGTGGTACTGGGTAACCTATGTATACAACCAACCTTAGGACAGGCATTTGCAGGCTCCTTTGGTCCGGATCACATCCATTAGCATCCCAATTTCCACATAGTAAACAGGGTCACTGAGTAATGCAAGGCACTCCCAATACCCACCCAAATGGTGCTGAGCTCCCCTGGCCTGCAAGATGATGCACAAACCTTTTCAACAGCTAATCTAGCACCTGATGCGTGGTGCCAAATGCTTGGTAGTTTTGCAAAAACTTATGTAGAAACAAGTGGTTCCCTTGAAGCAAGGATGACACAAGATGTTTGACCATCGTCTCCCTTATATCTGTCTTCAGAAGCTCAAGGCAAGCTTGAGTATTCACTGTCTGACCTGACTTCTTTTCGCCCTGGAGGGAGGTTAACATGGAAACAATAGCTGTATTAATCACTTGTGTATTTCTAGGACCATTGCTCAACACAATTTAAGAGGCAGAGAGGCTTATTTAGGTTCATGGTTTCAGAGAGCATAGTTCATTGTTGGCTCTGAGGCAGAAACACCATGATCCAAACGAATGGCAGAGTAAGGCTGTTCAACCCATGAAGCCAGAAAGGAGTGACAGAAAAAGGGGGAGACTGGGACAAAATACACCCTTCAGAGTCACACCCACAGTGACCCACCTCCTCCGAGAAACAGAAACTTAAAGTGATCACCTTTCAAGACAAAGTTGTTAACTTAGAATGGAAAATCACTAGCAGTTAAAATTGCCTAATCCAGGTGCCCATGAAGAGAAAAGTCAACACCTCCCGATAATTGGCCATGCTGGGACTGGGAGTAGTTGACCAACAAGCCAATTGGCCAGCCCTTTTGGTAATCTGCACAAACCATGTAAGGCCCAGGAAGATAAAAGTCAGATAGCACCTCCCATGAGCCCACTGGCACATGGACTGAGACTCACCAACTCCTCCTCCCCACTTCAAGCAACTGGCTAGTTCAGAGCACAGGCTGAGTTAATAGGAACTGAGATACAGAAAGCAACTGAATGCTTATATAGTTTGGTTGACTTTGCAGGTCTGGGGCCAGCGGACCGAGCAACTATAAGGATGGTAACAGTATGCAATATAGCAAATATAGGGGATTTTATGCTACCTTGTTTTTGAAGTCCAATATTGTTCTCACTGTTTTTGTTTGTTCCCATTAGTTGTTTTGCTTTAACTTTTTTTTATTTTAAAGAGGACAGATCTAAGCAGATCAGAACAATGCAAGCAATACAGCACTTCACAACAAGACAATTGAATATCAACAGTAACTTTCATAATGTCTCTTTCTTTGAAATAGTTGAGCTTAACTTTACACACAATGATGTCAAACTTAACAAGATAGAATAAAACCACTCAAGAGAATAAAAGTATTGCAAGGCATTCTGAACCAAATAACTGAAGATGAACAATGGCTACTATATTACCTCATTTTCCATAAAAAACTTGTTTCTACTATCATACATATTAAAATCCAGTAAGACACAACATGATAAAACCAATGATAATAGAAAAACAAAATCAACAATGGCTGATACACTGTCTTTTCTTCAAAATCACTATTCATACCATCACATATATTAAGATCGTACAAAACAAAATAAAACCATTCCAACAAATGAATGAAAACATAAGACTTCAAATCAATGTAATGGTGAACCATGATTACCACAAAATCTTCTGTATCTTTACCATTTCTTACACTAGGGAGACTATACGGTATTTATACATGTGAGTTTGATTTATTTCACTTATGAGTATGGAGTCAAGTTGCTTCCATTTATTTATAAATACCTCAATGTGATCATTTTTTATAGATGAGTAGTACTCCATTGTATAGAAGTACCACAATTTTTTTATCCATTCCTCAGTTGATGGGCATTTAAGTTGTTTCCAAGCTGTGGCTATTACAAATTGTGCTGCTATAAACATGGGTGCACATACATCACTTTGGTAAGATGTTTTCAGTTCTTCTGGGAATATGCCTAAGAGTGGAATAGCTGGGGCAAATGGGACCTCCAGCCCAGCTTTTTGAGGAATCTCCAGATTGACCTCCACAGCGATTGCACCAGTCTACACTCCAATCTACAGTGCATAAGGGTTCCTTTTTCCCCACAGCCTCTCTGGCATTTGTTATTGGTAGTTTTGTTGATCCTGGCCATTCTTTCTGGAGTGAGATGGAATTTCAGTGTGGTTTTAATTTGCATTTCTCTAATGACCAATGATGATGGCATTTTTTTTTCATTTATTTATTTCCCATTTGTATTTCTTCATCTGAGAACTGTGTGTTCATCTTGAATGCCCGTTTTTGGATTGCATCTTTGAATTTTAGGGGTCTGATTTTTTTTATTCTTTATAAGTTCTAGACAGGACTCCTTTGTCTGAGGTGAGTTCATGAGGATTTTTTTCCAGTTTGTGGGTTTTCTTTTCACTCTGCTGGAGATTTCTTTGGACATGCACAAACTCTTTAATAAGACATGATCCCAGTTATTGATTCTGGGAAGTATTTCCCGTGCAGTTTGGTTCTTGTTCATGAATTCTCTACCAACACCTATGTCTTCAAGATTTTTACCTACTTTGTCTTCCAACAGATTTAGTGTTTCTGTTTTAATATTTAGATGTTTGATCTATTTAGATTTTAGTTTAGTACATGGTAACAGGCATGGGTCTAGTTTTAGTTTTCAGCATACAGAAAGCCAGTTTTTCCAGCACCATTTATTAAAGACACTATCATTCTTCCAGTGAACATGCTTGTCCTCTTTATCAAAGATAAGGTGGTTGAGTGGGTTCTTAGTTATATCTCCTAGTCTATTCCATTGATCTTCTGATCTGTTTTTATTCCAATACCATGTTGATTTTATTAGGGTAGCTTTTTAGTATAACTTCAAGACAGGGTTTGTGATGCCTCCTGCCTTGGCTTTGCTGCTTAGAATTGCCTTTGCTATTCTAGGTCTCTTCTGGATCCAGATAAATTTCTCTAGATCTATGAGGTATGTTAGTGGTATTTTCATTGGGATTGCATTGAATCTGTATTGAATCTGGGAGAATGGCCATTTTCATAATATTTATTCTTCCTATCCTTCAATAAGGGATGTTTTTCCATTTTCTGAGGTCTTCTTTGATTTCTTTTTCAGGGTATTATAATTTTCCCTGTAAAACTCTTTTATATCTTTTGTTGTATTTCATTTTTTTGGATGCTACTGTGCAGGGTGTGGCTTCTCTTATTTCTCTAATAAGAAATAAACTCTGTTTACAGGACATAGTTACCAACCTTATCTCTACCAGAAAAAGTTATAGCTACAGGGAAGTAGGAGAGTAGTTGGAAGGGTATTTTGTTTTAAGTCTTAAATTCAATACTTTTGTGAAGTTTTTATTTTGAAAGATATTTTAGAGTTAATCATGAAAGAAGATGTGTAAGAAAAGAATCAAATTTATTATCCTGGAAATTATCTAACAAAGTTTATTCTTTGTCTTAATAAACTCTTGTAAATCAGTGTGGAAATGTCAACTGGATTACACCCTATCTGAGAGCATAACATGCCTACTGGAGAGAAACAGTATGAATTTATTGAATGTAGGAAAATGTTGTTTACCATTTATTAAACGGAAAAGTTGTGCTGAAGAGAAACCCTGAGCTTCTAAGAAGCACTGACAAACCTTTAGTTAGATGATAGATTTCATTTTGAAGTAATGAATTCACTCATCATAGAACTAGTTAATGTAAATTGCTTTTGCCTACTACAATTTTATATGGGGGGGAAGCTTTCAAGGTGCTGAGTGTGATAAATTTATCTCTCAAATATCGTTCCTTATTCTGCATGTCCTACTGAGAAAAATTTCATAAAAATAAGACTCATGGAAATATATTTAGACAAAAATGGATCCTCATTCATCAAAAAATTCATACCAGAGAGAAATCTTTTGAATGTAGGAAAGCTTCCATTCTTCGATCAATAGAAAAATTGTAGTACAACAAACTTCTTTACCTGTTAGTTGTATGGGAAATTTTTCAATAACAAATCTAATCTTACTGAACATGAATATGTCACACTAGAGAGAAACCGGCTGAATGTAATGCAAGTATGAAAGCCTTTATCCAAAAGCCGTATGTCATTAAACATCAGAACACCCAAGCTGGAAATAAATGTTTGAGTGTAATGATTGTGGAAAATTTTTAACTGGAAGGAAAATCTCCATACCCATGAGAAAATTAACACTTGAGAAAAACTTTTAAAATGCAAAGAGTATGGGAAAGTTTTAATTCAGAAGTCAAATCACAGCAAACACCAGAGATATCACATGGGAGGAAGCTCTTTACATATAAGGAGTGTGGAAAAATTGATGATGGTGTATCAAATCTTACAGAACATGGAAAAATTAATATTGCTGAGAAACCCTTAAATGTAATAATTGTAAAACAGATTTTGGCCAAAAATATCTGGTAAATAATTTTTAAAAATCATATTGAAGAAAAATTCTTTGAATGTAATTAATGTGGAAAAGCTTTGTCTCAATGAATACGACTTATTCTGCAGGTGGAAAATTTTTCAGGCAATAAAGCTAATGAATTCAGTGTATATAGAAAAGTGTTCCCTGAGAATTCCTCTACTGGGCAATTGAGAATCTATAGAGATGAGAAGTTTTGCAGTTGTAATGAGTGAAGAAAAGCTTTCTACTATTCTGAACCCCAGCCCTGCCTTTGAGAATACATGTAAGAAGGAAAATGTATCAATGTAGTGAATGTAGGGATTTTTTCTGGTTAGATATCAGAAAATCCATACACATTAAAAACCCCAAGAATTTCTCCAGAATGGAAAAAACATATTCCAGGAATTTGTATCTCATGGTACCACACACGTATTTTGAAGCAACATAACATAATTGATGTGAACTTTAACAAATGCTAAAACTTAGAGGACACCAACAGTTCATATGGAAGAAAAAGGCAAGACTTTCACAGAATGTAAATGCTGCTCAACCAAAAAAAAACCTAAATAACTTGCAACTGATATAGCACTGTAACTTTTGATTCATTGATTTCCTAAAATTGAAAACAGAAATCAAAAAACTATTATTGCTCTCAGAGTGAATCTGGACACGTTCACAAGCCAAAGAAAAATAGGGTATAGGTATTACAAAGGGTCATAGTTAATTTTTCAATTTTGGGACAAAATATCCAACACCTGCAACTTGAATGTACAAAGATTTATATTTATTTTAGTTCACAATTTTTGGAGGTTTCAGTTCATGGCCAGCTGGATCCAAGGCTGAGGGACATGGCAGAGGTGCATCACAGAGGTGAAACAGTCCATGACAGAGAAGGCAGGAAGCAGTGCTCTGCTTTTTTCCCATTTTTATACTACCCATGCTACAAGCCAATTGGTTGGTGCCACCCACATGCAGGGCATTGTTTCCTCCTGAGTAAATGCATCATACACACCAAGAACTATGCTACACCAATCAGTGAACTAACCCACTACTATGCATCCATGACCCAATGACCTCCAATAAGACAGAGAATTGTTGCATTTCAAGCATTATTTCTTCACACAATTCTTTCTCTGTAATGACAGAGCAACCTCAACAACAAAGTACACATGATAGGAAAACAGTTTATGTACCTTGGAGAGATTTCAAGGAACTGTTGCCTCAGATGGTTCCTCTCAAGGGAGCACAGCCTCTGGAGTCAGTACACCTGGGTTGCTATCCAGTGATACAAAGTTCTAGGGCACTGTCTGGGTCTGATTACTCATGCATTATGTGTTATGAATCAGATTTTGGGTGTAAAGTTTAGAGCCAGAAATTCCATGTTCCTTGATTCTCACCTGCATGCTGCTCTTGCATCATCATGCTGAACAGTAGAAAAGACATTTTGTTTTCATTTCATTTCATTTTTTGTCTTTTATTTTACATTTTTAAAAATTTTATTTACAGAGGAAAAAACCAAAACAGAAAAAAGAGTAGAAATAATACAGAATTTCAAAAACAATAAACATTAAGAAATCAATAGCTGATAAACTACATACTGTCATTTTTAAAATAGTTGTTCAAGTTACAAAATTAAAGAATACAAAGTGAACATTCAAAGAGTGAGACTGCAAACAGTTGTGTTCAATAATCCAACAAAAACTTAATATGGTCATCTATCTTGCACACATAAGTATACATGCAATTACATCCTTTAGAGCACTTTCTTTTCCTCTTTTTTATATAATAGCAATTACACATTTTGAGATTTATTACTCCTGCACTTATTACTTTTTACACTAAAGACACAATGTGATATTTATAAATGTGATTCTTATTTATTTCACTTATGAGGATAGTCTCAAGTTGTCTCCATTTCCTATGAAGGCCTCAATATCATCCTTTTTTATAAAAGCTGGGTAATATTCCATTGTAGAAAAATACCACATCTTTTTCATCCACCTTGCAGTTGATGGGCATTTTGGTTGTTTACAAGATTTATCCATTAAAAATTGTGCTGCTGTGAATATGGCAGCACATATATCTCTGTGACATGACCTTTTCAGTTTTTCTGGGAAAATATCCAGGAGGGGAACAACTGGATTAAATGGAACTTCCATTCCTAGTCTTCTGAGAAATCCTATAGAATTTCCATAGTGGCTGAACAAATCTACACTCCCACAAAAAGTGGAGCAGTGTTCCTTTTTCCCTGCAGCCTCACCAACATTTTTTATCAGTTGATTTCTTGATGGCAGCTATTCTTTCCAGAGTGAGATGAAATCTCATTGTGGTTTAAATTTACATTTCTTTGAAGACCACAGATAGTGACCATTTCTTCATGTATTTATTTGCCATTTTTTTATCTTCCTCTGATAACTTTGTGTTCATCTCAGATGCCCATTTTTGGACAGTGTCTTTGAATTGGGGGGGGCTTGATGTTTTTCAATTCTTTATATGTTCTGGATATAAGTTCTTTGTATGAGGGATTGCTGGCCAAAATTCTTTCCCATTCTGGGGGTGTTATTTTCACTCTGGTGGTGATTTCTTTTGAAGTGCAGAAACTTTTCAACAATATGAGATCACAGTTGTTGATTTTGTGAAGTGTTTCCTGTGCAGTTTGCATTTTTTTGATGAATTCTCTGCCTACTTCTATGTTTCCAAGAATTCTTTCAACATGTTTTCCAGTATATCTAGTGTTTCTGTTTTAATATATAGGTATTTGATCCATTTAGACTTTAGTTTTGTGCATGGAGATAGGCATGGACCTAGTTTCAGTCTTTGTATGTGGAAAGCCAATTTTTCCAACACTATTTATTAAAGAGGCTATCCATCTTCCAGTGAACATGTATAGCCCCTTTCTCAAATATCAAGTGGCTGAGTTCCTTTGTAATTGTGTTGGCATCTTCTAATCTGTTCCATTGATCCTTAGGTCTATATCTTGCCAGTACCATGCTGATTTTATCAATGTGGCTTTGTAATATAGTTTCAAGCCAGGGATTCAGATGTCTCCTGCCTTACCTTTTTTGCTCAGAATTGCCTTTATTATTCTAGGTTTCTTCTGTTTCCAAATGAATTTTAAGAGTGTTTTCTCTAGATCTGTGAGGTATGTTAATGAGATTTTGATTGGGGTTTTGATAAATCTGTATGAGAGTTTGGGGAGTATGGCCATTTTCACAATGTTGGTTCTTCATAGACAAGAACAAGGATTATCCTTCCATTTTGTAATATCCTCTTCAATCTCCTTTTTTAGCATACCATGATTTTCATGATATACATCTTTACACTCTTGGGTTGATTCCTAAGAATTTCAATTTTTTAGATGCTACTATGAAAGGTGATATTTCCGTAATTTTTCTCTTGGTGAGTTTTTTGTTTGTGTACAGGAATGCTACTGATTTTGGAGTACTGACTTTGTATCCTGCTACACTACTGAATTTGTTTATTACCTCTAGTAGTCTTTTAATGAAGGCTTTTGGGTCTTTTACATAGAGTATCATGTCATCTGCCAATAGTGATAGTTTAACTTCTTCTTTTCCTATGTTTATTCCTTTTATTGCTCTCTTATCTGATTGCCCTGGCTAACATTTCCAGAACTGAATATTGAAAGAATTGGTGATAGTGGCCATCCTTGTCTTGTTCCTAATTCTAGGGTAAAAGCTTTTAGTTTTTGTCCATTTAGTATAATGATGGCTGTTGGTTTGTCATAGATGGCCTTTATGAGATTGAGGTAGGCACCATGTATTCCAAGTTTCTGAAGGGTTTTTATTGTGAATATGGGTTGGACTTTATCAAAAGCTTTTTCTGCAGCTATTGAGATGACCATATTTTTTGGTTTTGGATCTGTTGATGTGGTGTATTACATTTATTGATTTGTGTATGTTAAACCATCCCTGCATTCCTAGAATGAATCACACTTGGACATGATGTATAATCTTCTTGACAATTTCCTGTGTTCTATTTGCCAGCATTTTACTGAGAATCTTTGCTTCAATGGTCATTAGTGAGATTGGCCTATACTTCTCCTTTTTCTTTGGGTGTTTCTGGGGTTTTGGTATCAGTAACAATGGCCTCCAGGAATGATTTAGGGAAGATTGCTTCCTTTTCAATTTCATTGAAGAGTTTAAGGAGTATTGGCCTCAAATCTTCTCTAAATTTCTTGTAGAATTCAGCTGTGAATCCATCAGGACCCGAGGTTTTCTTTGTTGGCAAGTTTTAAATTATTTTCAATTTCAATAGCTGATATTGGGTTATTCAAAATTGCTATATCTTCTTGGCTGAGCTTTGGCAGTTCATGTTTCTAGAAATCTATCCATTTCCTCTATATTTTCCACTCTATGTGAGTAGGGATTTTCAAAGTAGATACTATTGATTTTTTGAATTTCCATGGAATCTGTAGTAATTTCCCTCTTTTCAGTCCTTATTTCATGAGTTGGAAATTAATGGCAAAAGAAATTGCAAAACCTGCACAAATACATGTAAGTTAAATAACAACCTGCTGAACAACCAGTGGGTGACAGATGAAATTAGAGAAGAAACACAACAATACCTACAATTTAATGAAAATGCAGAAACAACATACTGTAATATGTGGGATGCAATGAAAGTGGTCATTAAGAGGTAAATATATAGCAATAAATTGTCATATCAAGAAAACAGAATGAGCAAAAATAAACAACCTAATGCTTCATCTCAAACTTTTAGAAAAAGAAGAGCAAGCTAAACCTACAGCTCATAGAAGAGAGGAAATTTCAAAGATTAGAGCAGAAATCACTGCAATTGAAACTAAAAAGAGTACAAAGAAGTAATGAATCAAAAAGCTATTGTTTTAGAGAATAAACAATATTGACAAGCCTCTAGCTAACCTTATAAAGAAAAAGAAAGAAATAACCCAAATTCATGCAATAAGGACTGAAAAGAGGGAAATTACTACAGATCCCATGGAAATTTATTTCATTTTTATGACTCTGTCCTCATTCCATCCCTTTGGTCTTGCAATGTTTTCAAACATAATGAGGAACCCAAAGGAGAGGAAACATTCACAGGCTCTTTTTTTCAGGCATAGAACACAGGTAAACAAAGTCTTATGGAACAAAATCAAACAAATCCAAATCACAATAGTCCAAAGTAGAATCATATAAAATCCCAGATAGTCCCAAATCCAAAGAAAGTCTGTTTTAATCCATGAGAAAGGAGACTGATAAATGAATGTTCCTTTACAAGCATCAATCTAATATCTCTTGTGAAGAAAGTAAGCCTTGTTAAGGTTTTTAACCAATTCAATCTTATTTATTACACCTGTATTAAGAATATGGACAGCATCATCATGTTTCCTTTATAACACTGCAAGTGCTAAAAATAAGTATTATTGGCTCTTCCTAGCAATTTTATATTTGCTGCATAATACAGGTAGACAGAAAGAATAGGATCAGAAAAAAAATAGGATCAGAGTCAGGAGTGTCATACCATATTATTATTATTATCCCAAATAATGTTATGTTCCAAGCTTTAAAAGAATAAAATCACACATTTATTCAGTTCATAATTTCCACAATATATAATATGCTGTAAAACCAAGGTTAGTAAAATAGGAGTGTTTCTTTCATAGGTATCTTTCATAGTATTCTTTTTATCTTTAGTACATAATTTTCCTACAATGATTGTTCAACAGCTTATTTCACAGAAATAATTTCAGCATGGACTTTGATTTAGTTTCTTATGTGAGGATTTTACCATCGCTAGATTGATACTCTAAGATTTTCCAAGTGATGTCTGGAGATCCAATGACAGTATGAGTTAGTTGCTGAGTAATTTTAATTACTGTTCAAGATTATTAAGAACTAGCTGCTGTATATACCATTTCCAGGTCATTAATCTATGTTCCATCTGTATGTCCCTTGTTACTCCAAGTGTCATTTGGATCCACTTCAATAAAGCCAGCTCACACCATACTGTCAATTGTGAACCTCTCACAAGAGGCTCAATTATTATTAATGCCTCAAACAGCATCTAACTATTTCTCAAACATAAAATGTTTATTATTAAAATAAGCAAAGTATTAGTAATTCATTTGCCTTGTAATATAGTGGCTGGTTTGCCAGTAATATTTAACAAAATAAATCAGACTTGCATGCGTAAACATTGCATTGTCTCCTTAGTGTGAGATGCTTAAAGAGTAAATAAGATCAGGAATGTACAATAAATATGAAAATGAAAGTGGAAAAACTGCTCAAAAGAAAACAAAAATGGGATGTGCAAAAAAGAAAAAAAGAAGGGAAAATTACATATATATATATATATATACATATATATAATTACATATATATATGTAATTTTGTATATATGTATATGATAGATAATTATACTATTAATCTCTATTAGTTCATCAAGAACAACTTGTGCTTTCATTGCTTCAAATTTTCATGCCTATATTTTATTATCTGAGCAACTGATTTGAAGATAACAATATTCAATATATTAACCATTGTTATTCTATTATTTGTTTTGAAATACTGTATCATTTTAATTCTTTTTACATTTTAAAATATAAAAGAGAATAGCATCTATTTCTTTATTACTTCTGTTAACATTACTTACAGTAATATATAAGTTAATGAATCGTCCATTATAGCCCTTTGGCCTCAGGATGTATAAATACATGATTCTTTCTCTATAGTATTATCATAGAGTTGTAAATTTCTAAGGTTATATGAGTTTTGGTTGTTATTCAGGTTGAATTTTGTCTTGTTAAAAACAATTTTGTCTAGGTGAGAAACTGAAGTTAGGTTTGAACCCTCCAAACGTGATTTTTGATTTAGGATGTTTTTTTGGTGCGGGGTTGTTTTTTGTTTGCTTGTGACTTTTTTTGTTGTTTTGTTTTGTTTTTTGTTTGTATTTTTTGTATTGCACATCGAACTCCTGACCCCATGCTTACCAAATAAGTGTTTATGCCACTAAATCCCTGGCTTTAAGGTCTTTTCATAACACTTTACCCATTCCTAGGACTTTTGTGATTACTGTACCTTGAATTTCTTGATAGATTCAAATTTTGGAACTATTAAGACTTAGCAGTCCCATTCTCTATTTGCACAGTAGTTATAATAAAAAGAAATATCATTTTTTCTGTCTCTTGCATTTTCATTTGTGACTGCAACACTTCAGTGGGTTCTAACACAAGTTATAGCCATTTTAAGATAATGAGTACTTGAGGTTTTTTTTCATATTAGGTATGATTTTTTTCTTTTTTTCAAGAATTGAATTTATCTTTGCTGAGTAGGTCTATTCTTTCTGTAGTTTTTTGCTTATTTTCCACATATTATTTAATTCCTTCTCCAGGTTATGGATTTTGTCTACTGTTTTAGTTCTTTATTATAAAGTTAGAATTTTTTCTGATATTTCATCTTAAATGTAGATTTTTGACACCATAAAGCTTTTCCATTAGCCTCAGTTTTACTGCAATCTCATCAGTTTTTACATATGATATTTCCTTGCCTTTTGTCTGAAGACATTATCTAATTTTTCTTTGATTTTTAAATTTTATCTATTTTTTGTCCTGATGTATAGTAATTAATTTTAAATGATACAGAATTTACCAGTTTTTCTTCTGTTACTAATATTTACTCTTATTTTCTGTTAGCCAGAGAAGATACTTGATATCATTCAAATTTCCTGAAAATAGTTGTTTCTCCTTTTGGTGCTTAGCATATGATCTAGCTGTAGAATGTTCTACACGCACTTTGGAAAAATACAAACTGTGAGGTTGTTTGGTTAACTGCCTCATATATGTCCTTTGAGTCCATTTGGCCTATAGTACAATTTAAGGCCTCAGATTCTTTACTGATTTTCTATCTTTTTATCCATTTTAGAGAGTGAAGTATCAACATTTATTACAAACCTAACAAAACTTAGTTCTCTCAGCATTTGCTTGATTCATTTAGAGAACATTCTTAGTGCATTCACATTTAAAATTGATATGCTTTCACTGTTGATTGGCTTTTTAAATAATTGTATAGTATAACATCCTTTTGCCTCTGTCTAAATTTTGGGCTTGAAATGTATTTTGTCTCATAGAAATATACCAAATCCTGTTTCATTTAATTATCAATTTCATTGAATTACTTTTGCCATTAGTTTCCTTTAAAAGTATTCTTAACTCCAACATGATGGCAAATTGATTGTATAGTTTCTTCATTTATTTATTTATTATGTTAATCTTTGTACATTCAACAATATGATGCTTGATAAAGCAATTAATTAATTTAAATTTGAAATATATATTTTTAGGAAAATAATTATGCCATTTAGTTGTTAATGTTTTATCTTGTCCTTTTTCTGTCCTGG
>PVLA01016889.1:0-19209 GCA_004027455.1 Hydrochoerus hydrochaeris
ATGGTGTCCTGGGAAGAAAAGGCTTTTTTAACTGTATCCCACTTCTGCCCAGAAGGGGCCATGGTGGCAATTCAACATGTCAAAGATGCTCTTCTTTAGGATCATAAAACCAAGCTAGATAGTTTCTTTAGAGACAAAGTGTAGGGCATTCACTACAGCTCTGTCAGTTTATTCTAAACTGGTGCATAAATGTTCACATCACCATGGCCAGGTGGGCTGGGGCGACCCAGAACTACTCCATGTCTGACGGGATGTTTCTGAATCTGCAGGACATAATGAATACCAGAAAGAAGACCAAGTAATGCAGGAAGCATGTTCCATAGTGAATGAGGAGGGCAGGTAAAAGATGGAGTTGGCACCCGAGCAGAGCAGACTGTGGTCACCCTCATGATGCTGTGGAAACATGAGCTGCAAATATTGCCATTTTCATTCCTCTGCCCAGCCAGGCCCTGGTCCTCTCAGAAAGTTTGTGTCCTCCCCTCTGTTTCTTGTAGAGTTAGTGTGAGTCAATCTTAGGGCATTTCCTGTCCTCCCACATCACACCTGTCCTCTTGTGCCTGGTAGCTCAGCAGGGCAAATCTCCCCTGCCATGACACAACTCCCCTTAGGCAATTGTCAGGAATTTTACAGCATAAAGGACCTTATCATGACCAGTGTCACAACATTCAAAGGAAAAGAAACTACAAGGAGTCTGTGTGATTACACGTTTGTAAGATCGACCCTGCTGAGTGTATTCACATTTAAAAGTTGATTTACACTTCCTTGGAATGTACTGCCATTATGTTTTGAAGGCTTTCACAGGGCACTCTCGTCGAAATCTCTGTAGTGTCCTCATGAGTTATCCCTGTTGAGTTCTGACTGTACATTTTTGTTCTGCATCCTTGTAGTAGGAATTTACAACCTGTTCTTCAAAGGCAGGCGCAAGCCCTGACCCAGAAATTAAAGCATCAACTACAGAGAAGTAGAGATGAGTGCATCTTCAGGCGTCAACGTCTCAAGCGCCTCCTTACTGCACCAGTGCCTGACTCGCAGTGGGAGCAGCTAGCTCAGTGGTGCCAGTGGGCTGAGCGCCTTGCCTGCAGGCTCACTAAGCCTGGGCTTCACCGAGCTGACCAGCACCTGAGAGACTGCGCCACTGCAGCCAAGTGTGTGTCTGCTTTCCTGGTATTTGCACTTTCTTGGGAGCCTGGCCAGATCAGGACTATCTCGCAGGGAGGACACAGGAGGAACATGCTGGATGGAGGCCGTGGTGCTGCAGCGCTTGCCTCCTCCTGCCCGAATGTGGTGAGGGCAGCAGGCAGCATCTTTCCAGTGTCCTCACAGGAAGGAAAGTTGGCAGAGGGAGGCTGGTTAGATTGCGAGCAGCCCGGGCTAAGATGAATTTTCCTCAGATTGATACTCTCGGATTTCTGTTTCCTCATCTCTACGGTGGTTATGTTTGTGTTGCATGGCAGTTGTCGTACTGAAATAAGGAAGGGTCACTAGTGTCCTTCAAGTAAGCTACGGGCATTCACAGGGTGTGGCGAAGGGTCCTGATGCAGCAGGATGTGGTAGTGGGATTCCTGATTTGCACGGGAATGCTTCACGGGGCCGTGGAGAGAAGTTCCTTTGAGTGAAGGATGAAGCAGGGTGGAGGCCCCGTGTGTGTGGACTGTTGGCAGCATTTTCCCTCCCTTCCTTTGGGAAAGGGGTTGGTTTTGCGTGAGAGGCATGGGAAGATGTGGTGCCCCTCACCCTGCAGTCCGCCTCGGGAAGCCGGCGAGGAGCTGCTCGAATCCGGTGTCTGTTGTTCTGAGTAACATCAACAGATCGGGGCCATTTAGCCTCATGGTGTGGTTCAGATTACCTTGCAGGCCGTTTCTTTTTAGACAAGCTTATCACCTTTCTGAATGTGCGCAGAAAATGTCTGTGTCTGTGCCTTTATAGGTACTTTTTACTCCCAGAAAGTGAGACATGCTTCCTAACGTCCTACATGGGTTTTTTGAATTTGTTTTTTAGGAAACCATGAACATGAAGAAATTCATGAAGAATTTGGAAGACATTCATGATGCCAGGGGGCACGAACCCTGGATTTTACCATTTACGTTCACCTACCCAGTCCCATGACCTGTTCCTTTGTTGTTAATTTAGTTTGTTTTAAATCTAAAATAAATAAATAAAATGTATACTCTCATGTTTCTCTAATCTGCAGCTCTCTGTTTATTTCCTTTTTATCTTTCTCTTTCCTGTGATTCTCCCTTTGTCATTTACTTAAGGCATTGAGGAGTTTTTCCTGCAGGGTTTTCTGCAGTTTGTATTTGTCCAATTTGTGCCTTGGTGTATTTTATGTGTACTTCTCTGATGTTTGTTACCGTCTGTTTGTGTTAGTACCTAGAGCTATTTCCATGTCTGACTAATAAGGAAAAACAGAACCCTCCCTTGGAATTAAAAATATTTCAGTGGCTACATTTAAAATCTCAGAAACAGAAGACCCAACAGAAATAATCCTTTGCACTATTTACACAGTGATAGAAAAATGTATTAGAAAAGCTATAAATTTTTTAAAGAAAAAGATACTTTGCTTCAATTATTCATTAACATTCAAATGAGTTGTAAATGAAATACTGTGATTTCATTTTCTCATCCTTCTAATCTCAGTTCAAATGGTCAACAGTCACATATGATCCACAGCTACTCTGTTGGAATGAAATTGGGGAACTTTTTGTTGTGAAGTTCTTGCAAGTTGGTTATATAAATAATGCATCATCTCCTTTCTCATTACCAGAACTAGAAGGCTTTGGCATATTGGAAGGTGATAGTCGTGGCAGGAGAGACTAAACCCAGGGAAAGCAGTGCTGCCCTTCACAGGAAAGGAGGCTGTACGGCTCCAGCAAATGGCTGCTAGAGAATACAAGTTATTAGCCTGGAGTTATTTTAGAAATGCACTGCTAAGGGTTGGGGATTTAGCTCAGCGGCATAAGCGCCTGCCTGGCAAGTGTGAGGTCATGAGTTCGATCTCTGGTACCAAAGAAAGAAAAAGAAATGTACTATTCCCTTGTTCTTAGGAGGCAGGGGATGAATATAAGGTGAAAGAGAAATGTCTGAGATAGACCTTCTGTTTCCACGCCACCATCTGTCCAAATCTTTGTCTTTTGACTGGAAGAGAATTCCTTTCTTAAGGTGGGGCAAAGTGTGCTCAGTGACCTTAGTGTGGCCAGTTCCAGCCCTGTAGGACTGACTGATAGTCTAGGCTTCGATGATCCTCCTTGGCCCCATAAATAGTCTGCAGAGAACTGACAGAGTAGCATGTCAGGGGATTGCTGGTGGCCACCTGCTCCTTATCTCCAAGGAAGCCAACCAGGGAGTCATTTCTGATGGAACATTTATACTCAAGAGCACTTTTCTTCAATTCATCAGTCTCCTTTGATATTTTACTCTAAGCCTCCAGGAAGAGCTAGGCCACCCGTGCAGCACTTTGCCTGTGTATCTCCTTAGCTAAGAATCCAGTTTTATCACCTACATGTTGTACCATCCACAAAATGCTAGAACAGGCTTTACACGTGCCCTTGGCCGTGCTGTAATGAGGGCTGCTGTTCCTACAGTTTCCACTACATTCCTCACTTCATTGTGCCGCTTCACCGAGGTCAGCATTGCATGTGTTTCTAGCTTGCACTTAAAGAACTCCTCTGTCACCCAGCTCCAATGTGCTGCCACATTCTTGAGTATTCATTAGAACAGCATCTCCCTTTTTTGATGCAAGACCTATGTCAGGATTTGTAGAGGAACAGAACAAAAGTTTATGTAAAATAAGGAATTCATTTAGTATAGAGATTATAGAGATGGAAATTTCCAAAATGAAATAGGTAGAGACACAGGAAAGCCAAATTACATGCAGATCCAATCACTGTATGAAGGCAGAAAAGACTGCTGTTAGCTAGCTGTGGTGGCGTACACCTGTAATTTCAGCACTCAGGAGGCTGAGTCAGGAGGAGTGTTGCAAATTGGGACCAGCCTGGGCTACAAGATGAACTCAAGACCAGCCTGAACTGCATAGTGAGACTCAAAAAACACAAACAAACAAACAAACAAACAAAACTGTTAAATAAAACTAGTGAGGCTGGAGTATTCTTTTTCTCTCTTAGTCAGAAGACAACCCTGCTGATGATGTCCCACTGCAGAGAGTGGTCAGTGGTTGAGCACAGCACAAGGAGAGAGTGACATCATGATCACTTAGGACCATGTTCCATGGTGGAATGAGAGGGCATCCTCCAGACCTTACAACTAATACTGCAGAAATACAACAGACCATTTGAAACTATTAGGAACAACTGCACATCAGCAGGTTAGAAAACCTACACTAGATGAATTCATTTCCAGGCACAGATATCTACTAAAACAGCCATAATGCATAGAAAACCTGAGCAGATCCAGCACAAGCTACAAGTTTGAATCAGTAAAGTCTTCCAACAAACAACAGCTAAGGATAAGGTAGTCTGACTGCTGAAGTTTACAAATCATTTCAAGCTCAATGATCATCAATTCTTTTTGTTTTGTTTTTTGAGTCACAGTCTCACTTTATAGCCCACTCTTGCCTTGACTTTGTGATGGATGATCTCCCACCTAAGCCTTACAAGTGCTAGTATTACAGGCCTGTGCTACCACACCTGGTTCCAGTTCTTAAAAAATTCTAAAAATATTGAAAATTTAGGAGTCTTGCCAAATTCATTCCATAGGGCAATCCTGACTCGTATAATCACAGACACTCCCCCCACAACACATGAAATCACAAATATCTTGAATGAACATAGATCTAAAAATTCTTAAGAAAATACTAGCAAACTAAATTCAACAACATATCAAAAAGATTATACTCCAGGATCAAGCAGTATTTATCCCAAGATGCAAGAAAGGTTCAAAACACACAAATCAATAAAAATACAGCATATGACCAGACCGAAGGCCAAAAACAATATAACAACCTCTACTGATAAAAAGAATTCATTATCTCTCAGTGATGAAAATCCTCAAAAAATTACCTGGAGAAAGTACGTGCCTCAACACAAGACAGTAAATATCACAAACCTACAGTCAAAACCATGGTCCAGCGATGGAGAAAAACAACAAACAAATACTGCATATTCTCATTTGTGGAAGCTAAAAATATGATCACATAGAGGATACAGTACAGACTGATGGTGTGGCCATCAGGCTCCAGTTCCTTACAGGGAGTTAGGGTACCAGAATGAGTTAGCATATTTCAGGGAGGTCAGCACCATTCAGAGATTATATAGGACACACAAGGTTCTAAGCTAAGCATGGAAGGGCACCTGGGAAATCACTAAGTTCACCATATGGACTCAAAGAGCTCAGATGTGTGATGTAGACCCAAGTCCAGCCTCGTTTAGCCCAGCAGAGCTGGCTTGGGTTAGCTGGGGATCTGTGAGTAGTGCCCACTGAACCCCCACTCGACAATGTCCAGCTGCCACTGCTTCTCTATTCGCTTTGGCTCAGGTTCAGAGAGTTCACTCCCTGGTGCGCTGTCTCCAAGGCAGAAAGGATGTGGTGGAAGAGCATGGGAGGGAAAAACTGTTCGACCCATGGCACAGGATCAGAGGGAGAAAGGAAGTAGCATCCAGGGAACAAAATAAACCCTTCCTGGCCACACCCTGCTGGCCTTTCTCCTCCAGCCAGGTCCCACCTCCTAACCTACACCCAGCTATGAACTTGTCAGTGAATTAATCCATTGATGTGTACAGAGCCTCCATGACACAGTCATCTTCCACAAGCCCCACCTCGCCACATAGCAGATCCTGGGACACATTTTAGATCTGAAAGGTAACACTTGCTACTCAGAATAATAACAGATTTTCTTTATCAAACAGAGATGGTGCTATCATTATGTCTTTTTCTTTGGTGGGTTGTCTTCACACACAGGGTAAACATTCACAAATTTCCTCGACCTGCTTGGCAGAAATGGAAGCCTTGTATGTGAAAATATCTTGCAGGGATTAGAGGGCTGGGGGTGGTGTGAGGGAGGGTTGAGGAGATGAAGAAAGAACAAGAAATGTAATAAGCAACACAGTGTTGGTGATGTGCATCCTATGCAGAGCAATGGCGAGAACTATCAGTTAAGGTGGTTTCAGAACAGAAGTAATCAAGTAATTTTTACTAAAAATTTGTTCTGCTTATGTAAGAATCCAATTTGCCAGTCAGAATGAAAAACAAGGGGTGAAAGACAAAAAAAAAAAAAAAAAAAAGAAAAAAAAATCCAGACATATTCTACCAAACCAGGAGGCTCTTGCAAAACCTCAGAATAAGAAGCTACTGAAAGATCCCCGAATATCATAAAAATTACATATTTTCGAAAGGATTTATATACATTTTTTTAAAAAATTCACTTTCTTTAGTTTTTTTTGGCAGCAACTGATACTGTCTATAGTAATATAATGGATTCTTTGACTCCACTGGGTCACCAGGCCTTCTTGGAGCTCCTTTCATTTTTCTTTATTCCTGGGTGGGAAAAAGATTACACTTTACTCATTGCCAGTGGTAAAAGAGGCAAAAGAAGGCCTCACACTCAGTGTTCTTGATTCTCCTGTGGTTTTTGAGGTAAGTGGCTTTGGAGACTGGCCACTAACCAGGTATACCCTGCAACTTGGCCGCTTATATATTGGCTCATTTGACTGTTCTTGGTGTATTATTTATTTAACTTTTTTTACAACTCCTTGAGAAAAGCTCTGCATTTATGTAGCTGGATAATGTTTTGACATTTTAATGTTTGCTTTTATTCCTTTCCTTGCCCTAACCATGCGAATTAATCACACACTTCTATTTGCCTTGGGGGATAAATATGACAGGCTGGGAAACAGAAGGTGCATTCTGGTCACTCTGTGTTATTCTTTCAAGTGCTTAGTGATGACCATGGGCACAGGACATATGGCATAAATGGAAAACTTTTGTGTGACGTGAAGTGAGAAGCTATTTTCTCAGACTAGAGTAAGGCCTTCTGTAGTTGAAGGAGAGCTGTGTTCGGTTCTCAGAGCAGAATGAAGCTGCCTCCCACCTTTCCAACAGCACGTTCTCGGGGTGGCAGGGTCCCAGGAAGACTGTGGAGTACGACTAGACAGGAGATCATGGGCAACCTTAGCAAAACTCTCATTTTATGACTGAGACAGGGAAATGTCAGAAAGGACACTGGGTCTGAAGAGGCTGTGTTGGATGTGAAGTTTATACTTTAGCAATAATCTGATTGGCTTAAAGAATGAACTCCGGGGCAAAACATATGAGTTAGAATTTCAGGACTGCATAGGGGCAGAAGCCAGGAAAGACTGCTGCATGTCTTCCAGCACATGGAAAGGTGACTCTCAGAGGTAGCAGTTAGATTAACTAATGATGAATAAGGTGATAATTTATTGCATATTCCAGTTTAGTGCAAGACTCATACCCACAACCTGTGGGGCTTGTATGATAGCTAACACATCACCTTGCAGCACAGGTCTGCGTCCTAGAGAAGTTTAAACCCTTTGTACTGAAGCCACTGCATTTTTGAGACAATTTCTGGGATTCCATGGGAAAATTTATTTGAAGTGTTTTAATAGACTTATAAATTATAAGTCTATTAATACTGATTTTGAAATTCTTATGGACTATCATGAGTTCAATTTAAAAGATGACTTATTGCCCATTAGTGGACCTTTAGTGGTTAGGAGATGGAGGAAGCAGAGGGTAAAGTGAGCCTTGTTAGAACCTTATAAGATGAATTTCAGTTAGGTCATGAAAAAGAATTAGAAATTGAGAAGTTACCTATGGCTTATAACTTATAGTCTCCATTTCAACAATCCAGAAACAACTACCATAATGCATCAGTTTAACATCCTCTGGGTGAGAGGAGAGACCAAATTTTGACAAAATATGACAGTCTGATTTATTGTGAGCAGTTTCTGGTACAAAGTTGCATACTTTCCCCTGTGTTTCAGACTTTCAAATCACTGATGCTTAAGAAGAGGCAAGAAGTGGAGCGTTTTTTTCCCCTCACTTTGTGATCAAGGAGAGTTGATCCAGTTTGTGTAATTTTGGTGGCATAATTCTAGACTCAGGGAGCTGATACAGATATGTGACAGCCGAAAATCATACCTCCTTTGAATGCTGTGGGGAACCAAGAGAAGCACCCTGCTCTTCAGCCTCAGAGCCAGCTGTGGAGGGAAAGAGACCCACATGCCCATACACGTGTAAAACAAGAGCTAAGCTGAGCTCTTTTCCTGCATTCTATGCATACCTGGAAAACCCGAGGAACCCTGTTTGAAAAAATAAAAACTACTTCCAGAATTTATAAGGAAATTCAGTCAGGTAGAAAATATATATTTACCCCAGGGCTAGGGTGGAGCTCAGGGGAAGAGCACTTGCTTGGCACACACAAGGCCCTGGGTTTGATCCCCAGTGCTGGAAAACAAGAAAACATACATTTATAAAAATCAAAGCTATTCTATTACTTATAACCAAATAGAACTAGAAATGAGAATAAATTGTCCATCACAATGTGATTAAAATATAAAGTACTGAGAAACACATTTCACAGGAGTGTGCAGACCCATGAAAAGTTATCTGATGGACAAAAACATTTTGAATTAGGGAAAACACACACACCTTTTTTGGTTGAGAACACTTAATATAAAAATATTAGCCTCCAAATACATGAATTAAGTAAAAGTTTAAGTAGCATGAAATTGGCCCCAAAATATAAAAAAAATATATAAAGATGGAGGGGTGAACAGCCACACAAAATATTAAACCTGAGGGAGAGAACCATCAGCATCTCCTGAGATTGACACCATGTTGGAACTTAGGGCACTGGGAAACCAATCAGCCAGCTCACTGCCCTGGTAAGTGGCTGTGGCCTGGCAAGCCGCGGCAGCCCCAGGGTGAGAACCATAAGCATCTCCTGAGATCTGTGCCATGTTGGAACTTAGGGCACAGGGAAACCAAGCGATCAGCTCACCGCCCTAGTAGGAGCTGTGACCTACTGGTGTGGGCTGAGAATCAAACATCCATCCCCTCCATCCCCCACCTCTCACCCCCATAGCAAGTTGGAGCCAGAGATCTGAGAATCTCTTGCAAGGTTGACTATATGCAATATAGCAAATAAGGGGGATTTCCTTCTATCATCTCTTTGAAAGCAAATATTTTTTGTCACTGTTTTGCTTTGTTCTGATTAATGGTATTGCTCTATTCAATATTCTGTTTTGATAAGTTCTATAATGTCTGTATTTCTTTTGATTTTGCTATACCTGATTGAAAGAACAACTATTGTGAAGAAAATGAAATATACTATAGTACCTATTACTGTTATCCTGGTAACCTGTGAAGTTCTGTACCAATTTCACTGCACTGTATCAATTAGCTTTGTTCCATCTTGTTCTGTTGTATTTCTATTCCCTTAAAAAAAAAGAAAGAAAAAAATTAAATCTATACTAAAAGGTGGATATGAAAGGTAGATTTTGATTACCTTGAATCAAAATTTAAAAGTCACAACAGCAGGCCAGTCTCAAAATAAAAAGTGAAGCAGAGCTGGAGACGCAGCTCAGTGCAGGGCCCCTTGGCCACCCCGGGAGTGAGGATCTATTTTGTGGGTGTCGATGTTGGTTGCTACCTATTCTGCATGAGATCATGCAGTTTCACTCATGACTGTAGCATAAGAAAACTTTCTTTTAAGTTTGGAGGTGATGCAGTTATAAAACAGGGCAATGGTTATAAAGGTAAATGCTTTGTGCTGTGTGCTTTGTGCTCTGTGCTCTCCATTGGAACTATGCACCTCTGCTGTGTAGCATAAAAGTAACCATAGACATGCAAATAAGCAAGCATGACTGTGCTCCCATAAACCCGTAAGGAGTGGACCCTGAAATTTGATTTTTATGTACTCTTAAGTGTTTTAATAGGTTTTTTTATTTTTGCATTAATTTTATTTTTATTTGTGGTACTGGAGATAGACTTTGAGACCTTGTAACTCCCACATAAGCTCTTTACCACCGAGCAGTACTTCCACTCCCCCAATATTTAAAAATATATCAAAATTATTCCTAAGGGTCATACAGAAAGGTAGAAATCTGGATTTGAACTATAGGCTGTGGTTTGTCTGCCAAATGGATAGCAAACATATCCATTTGGCAGACAGAACTGTCCAAGGCACAGAGGATCCCAGTTCTCAAAGGAATAAAGAATACTCTTCACCACAGCAAGCTGGGGTTAGAAACTCCCAAAGACTTACAGTTCCTTTGGGCTATGGAGATTCTCTGGAAGAAATGAACTGAGCTCGCTTGAAGTAGGAAGCCGATGAACTTATAAACACTATCATTTATTTTGGTATTAAATTCGCAATTATATCAGAATTCATATTTGTCTTTTCTTAATCAGGAAGCAAAATTCAGGTCAGTAGATTTAGAAATACTTCATAATAAAATCGTAGTTTGTAGAAAAATGTAATCAAAAATAAAAATAGTGTATTTGGATTGACTGCTAAGGTTACATCAATAGGACTATTTTTTAAAATTAAATGGAGATGTTTTCTTTTTCTATTTCTTTCTTTCTTTATTTATATTTAGAAAAGTCTTGCTATACAGTTCAGGCTGGACTTGAGCTCACTTTGTAGCCCAGGCTGATTTTGAACTTGAAGCAATCCTCCTGTCTCAGCCTCCCCTAAAATGGTTTTATTAAATGTCCTTAAAACCTACTTTCAATATTTACTTCCTCTATTTATACTCCTTTGATCAGTGTAATAAATGAAGCTGTGCTTAACCTATGCTTCCCTTCCTGGTTCCAGGTATCCTTTTTTTCATATCTCATAATATTCCCAAGCAACAAAAATTCCAAATCTCATAAACATGTCAATTCTCACTCATGACTTCTTCTGGGAGTTTTTTCTTTTTTCACTTCCTTCCTTCCTTCATCTTTTCTTTCTTTTCTTCCCATCTTTCTTCTTATAATCTTCCTCCTTCTTTTTCTGATAATTGAACTCAGGGCTTTTGCACCGAGCTACATCTCCAGCTCTTTTTGTTTTATTTTGGTTTTTTTGAGACAAGGTCTCACGTAATTCTCATGTAATTTCACACACTGGGCTTGAATTTGCAGTCTTTCTGCTTCACTCTCCCAGAGTCTGCCCCCACATGCAGGCTCTTTATTATTCTTTAACTCTGAACTTACTGATTGAGTGGAACCTTAGTCACAGAGATTTAAATTAATTGTATTCCTCAGTTCAGGGTATAGTAACATCTTTGGTATTGGCAATGTCCTGACAAGAACTTTTCAATTTCTTATTTTTTTAAATGTTTATTTTATGGAAGAAAAGTAAAACAAAATTTCATAACAAAATAAAAGAATAACAATAGTTATTATGTTGCATATCATTATTTTTAGAATAGTTATTCATAGTACAAGATAAAGGCATTAAAATTTCTCCAATCAATATTAGGACAAACCTTCCTTTCCAGTGAACTAAGAGACAGTATAATTGACTAGCATTTTTTTCCCTTTTCCCTTCCTTCCTTTCCCTTTACTCCAACCTAGTTCCTTTTTCTTTTTGAATAATTTCTTCCCATTTCATAATATCTTGTACATTTTAGATCTTTTTTACTCTTTCAGTTTCTCCACCAGAGAGAGTGATTTATTTCACTTATGAGTGTGGTCTCAGTTGCATTCATTTACCTACAAAAGTTTCAAGTGAATCCTTCTTTATGGCTGAGTAGTACTCCATTGTAGAAAAATGCCACATCTTTTTTATACATTCCTCAGTCAACGGACATTTAGGTTGTTTCCATGATTTAGCTATTACAAATGGAGCTGCTATAAACAGGGTGTACATATATCCCTATGGTATGATGTTTTCAGTTTTTCTGAGAAGATACCCAGAGGGGAATAGGTGGGTTGAATGGGACCTATAGTTCTAGTTTTTTGAGGAGTCTCCACACTGATTTCCAGTGGTTGCACCAGTCTATACTCCCACCAACAGTGGTAAAATGTTCCTTTTCCCCACGTCCCCTCCAGCATTTGTTATTGCTTGATTTCTTGATAACAGACATTCTTTCTAGGGTAAAGTGGAATCTCACTGTTGCTTTAATTTGCTTTTTTTTTTTTTTTGGTACTAGGGATAGAACTCACAACCTTGTGCTTGCTTGTGCCATTGAGCTAAACCCCTGGCCCTAATTTGCATTTCTTCAATGACCAATGTTGTTGAACATTTATCACATTTATTTGCTGTGTGTATGTCTTCATCTGAAAAGTGTGTGTTCATTTAAGACACCCTTTTTTGGATTGAGTCTTTGAATTGGGGAATCTGATATTTTTCAGTTCTTTATATGTCCTAGATACAAGTCCTTTGTCCAAGGGACAACTGGCTAAAAGTTTTTCCCACTCTGCAGATTGCTTTTTTCACTCTGTTGGTGATTTCTTTTGATGTGAAAAAGGTTTTTTTTTAATAAGATGAAATCTAATTTGTTGATTCTTTGAAGTATTTCCCATGCAACTTGGTTTTTGTTCATGAACTCTCTGTTTACCCCTGTGTCTTCAAGATTCTACCTACTTTCTCTTCCAGTAGATTTAGTGTTTCTATGTCAGTATTTAGATCTTTGGTTCATTTTGACTTTAGTGCATGGTGAAGATGTGGGTCTAGTTTCAGCCTTCAGCATGTAGAGAGCCTATTTCTCCAGCACAGTTTATTGAAGCAGCTGTCTTTCTTCCAGTGAGTGTGTTTGGCACCTTCATCAAAGACAAGGTGAATGAGTGTTTCTGTAGTTGTGTCTGAATCTTCTGATCTGTTCCACTGATCTTCAGGTCTGTTTTTTTGCCAGTACCATACTGATTTTATCATAGTAGCTTTTTTTTTTTTTTTTTGAGACAGGATCTCACTATGCAGTTTAAACTGACCTTGAGCTCACTTCGTAGCCCAGGCTGGTCTCGAACTGTAACAATCTTCCTGCTTCAGCCTCCCAAGTGCTGAGATTACAGGCATGAGCC
The DNA here is from genome assembly GCA_004027455.1 of Hydrochoerus hydrochaeris. NCBI lineage: Eukaryota > Metazoa > Chordata > Mammalia > Rodentia > Hydrochaeridae > Hydrochoerus > Hydrochoerus hydrochaeris. Next base: position 12,982 of record PVLA01016889.1, read on the forward strand.
ACCATGCCCAGCTCATGGTAGCCTTGTAGTATAATTTGAAATCAGGGATGCCTCCTGCCTTGTCTTTGTTACCCAGAATTGCCTTTGCTATCCTGGGTCTCTTCTGTTTCCAAATGAATTTTAGGAATGTTTTCTCTAGTTCTATGAGGTATGCTAATGGTATGTTGATCAGGATTGCATTAAATCTGTATAACAGTTTTGGGAGTATGGTCATTTTCACAATCTTGGGTCTTCCTAACCATGAGCAAGGAATGTCCTTCCATTTTCTGATATCTTCTTTGGTCTCCTTTTTTGGAATACTATAATTTTCAAGATACAGATCTTTTACTACCTGTGTTAAATTGATTTAAGTATTTCACTTTTTTGGATGCTATTATGAAGGGTGTGGTTTCCCTAATTTCTCTCTCAGTGAGTTTGTTGTTTGTGAACAGAAATGCTATTGATTTTTAAGTGCTGACTTTGTATCCTGCTACACAACTGAATTTGGTTATTAAACCTAGAAGTTTTTTGGTGGAGTTTCTGGGGTGTTCTGTATAGAGTATCATGTCATCTGCTAATTAAGATATTTAACTTCTTCCTTTCCTTTCCTTATTTCTTTTATTTCTCTCTCTCTAAGAACTTTTCTTATTAACTCATTCATTCATTAACATTTTATCATCTTTATTCCCTCCTATTCTTAATTTTATTCTAGAAAACCATTCTAAAGTGTTTCAAGGTCAGCTTTTAAAATATATATACTATTGTAAATTATCCTGCAAGCATTTTAAATAGTCATGACCCACGTATATGTGTAGGTATACATATATGTATGTTTATATCTATAGCTTTATCACTTAACTTTTCTCCATGAATACTGAGCTTTAAGGACTTGTTCTCATTGCCACATGTACATTTAATATATCATTTCTAATTACTGTTTTATAAGATGTATGTGAACAACACATACCTATCACTTCTATGAAGAGAGCAAGTTAAATTCATTAACTCACAATAACTTCACCATACCTCCTCTATGAATTTATGTGAGATTTCTTTGGATATATATCAAGTTGTTGAATGACTGGGTGGGCTATGCATCCTGCTCGATTTGCTCTAGACTGTTGTCCTCTCTAAATTCCCACAAACACTACATGGGTCCTGTGTCCTTGCAATTCTTGGCACACTCTTGGAGTCTAAGTTTTTCTACATTAATAGATTAAATTTCACTATTGCTTTAAATTTTGTTTCCCTGATAAGTAGTGATTTTGCACATCTCTTTGTGTGGCTCTTAGTTCATTGAGATTATTTTAAAATTGACATCTATCCAAGATGAGGGCATCACAATCTCTGACTTGAAATTATACTATAAAGTTACTGTGCTAAAAACAGTGTGGTGAGCCAGGGATTTATCTCAGTGGCATAAGCACCTGCCTGGCAAGTGCAAGGTTGTGAGTTCAATCTCCAGCACCCAAAAACAAAGAAACAAACAACAACAACAAAAAGTGTGGTACTGGCAAAAAACCCAGAAGATCAATGGAACAGATTAGAAGAAGCAGAAACAACTCCAGACACACTCAGTCACCTTATCTTTGACAAAGCTGTCAAACACATTCACTGGAAGAAAGATAGCCTCTATAACAAATAGTGTTGGAAAAACTGTCTTTCCACATGCCAAAGATTAAAACTGGACCCATATCTTTTACTATGTACTAAGCTAAAATTGGAATAGATCAAAGGTCTTAATACTAAAACAGAAACATTAAATCTGCTGGAAGATAGGGCACTAAAACTCTTGAAGACATTGGAGTATGCAAAGAATTTATGGGCAAAACCCCGATTGCACAAAAACTATCACAAAGAACCAACCACTGGGATCTTACCCTACTGAAAAGCTTTTGCAAAACAAGAAAAGCCACTAACAGAGTGAAGAGACAACCCACAACATAGGAGAAAATGTTTGCCAGCTGTTCCTCAGACAAAGGATTAGTATCGAGAACATATAAGGAACTCAAAAAAATCAGTCCTTCCAAATTTAAAGACCCAGTCCAAAAATGAGCATCTAGATGAATACACACTGCTCAGAAATACACACAGCAAATATATGTGAAAAAATGTTCAGCATCACTGGTCGTTCGAGAGATGCAAATTAAAACAACACAAGATTCCACCTCAGCCTAGAAAGTGTCTATTATCTAGAAATAAAGCAATAACAAACACTGGAGGGGCTGTAGGGAAAAAGGAACTCTTTTCCACTGTTGGTAGGGACACTGTTGGTATGGACACTGTTGGTAGGCTGGTACAACCACTGTGGAAATCAGTGTGGAGATTCCTCAAAAAACTAGGACTAGAGGTCCCATTCAAACCAACTATTCCCTTCTGCATGTCTTCCCAAGAGATTTTAAAACATCATACCATAGGGATATATGTGCATCCATGTTTAGGACAGCACAATTTGTTAGATCTTGGAAACAACCTAAATGCCCATTGACTGAGGAATGTATAAAAAAGATGTATTTTTAAAAAGATGTGTTACTTTTATACAATGCAGCACTACTCAACTGTTGGGGTTCTGCAAGCAAAGGGAAAATAAAGGGACACACACACCAAGGGTCAGCAAATGGCTGCCGCCCGGCCAGCCTCAGCAAGTAGCTTTTATTGAGATAAAAAACAAAGAAATTCAAATTGCACACTTTCAGATTATATAACTTGCTTGCTTCTTGACCTTACAGGACCTCATGTTTTTACCTTGGGGTGGGCTCTATGTTTCAAGGCCTGCACTTTTCCCATAACATCGTGGACCGGATGTGTCTGGGACAAAATGGAGTCAGTGTGGCCTCTCTACACTCAACCATAAAGAATGATACACTGGACACTTGTATAGATAAATAGATGCAATTTGAGACCATACTCATATGTGAAATAAATAAGATACACATGTGTAAACATCATATTGTCTCACTAGTATGAAAAGCTGAAAGAAACAACAACAACAACAACAAAATATATATATATAAAATTTTTTTAAGGTAGTTATAATACCGGTTTTCTGAATTTACTGAAGAGAAAGATTTGTGCTAGTACTGTTAGGACAATTGAATGCAGATGTCTTGTGCTCTGGGTGAATGATTTGGGGATGACAATGTGCAATGTATGTACCATTATTGCTCCTGATTGACATGTTCTAAAATTTTATTTTAGGGTTTCTTCTGTTTTCTTTTTCTCCTTAAAATAAAATGGATTTGGAAAAAAATATATAAACTTTATGTTCAGTGCCTTTGAATTTTATTTACCAAGTCATTTCTTGTCTCTGGGTATATACATTCTCTTTACCTTGACTTTTAATCCTTTATAATTTTTCATTTCATATTTGGGTATTTAGTATACCTGCAGTCCTTATGGAGTGTTCGCAAGACTTTGTTTCATATAATGTTACATGCAAGCCAGTTTACATCAGTGATTTATAGCAACGAACTTTCATCTCTGGCTCATGTTTTTTGTAACATGGATTTGAGGTGGCTCTGACCCAAGATATGGCTTGAGTATGGACCTGCTCCACCCAGCTTATATATAAATGTATATCTGTTTTAATACGTTTTGTCTGGTAAGTATATTTGCCTCTCTAATACATTTTAAAAGGTTGGTTAAATTCTACATGGGTTTATATCCTTCCATACACAACATTTAGAGTGATTTTGAGGGTGGTGTAGTGATCACTGTTGTTTTTGTATAGTCCAGGCTGGACCTTGAACTCACTATGTAGCCCAGCATGGTCCAACTCACAGCGATCCTCCTGCCTCAGTCTCCCAAACAATTGTATTACAGGTGTGCGCTACCATGCCCAGCTGAAATTAGAGTTTCTGTGTAGCTCCATAAATTCAACTGTTCATCAGTTTTTAACATTTGGCTGAACATATTGGTAGGTTGTGTGATAATGAACTTTGCTTCTGTGCCTCATTTTAGCCAGACTTTTCCATAACACAGAAAAGTGTACAGTGAGAAAATGTGAACATGTCATGCTATTTCTGAGCATCCCTCCTCTCTATCTCTCAAAATCTAAATTGTCCTCAAGCTGTGTAAATTATACAAACTTCATATCACTTTACATCGTTTTCTCCTCTCCTCTACGCTACTTCCTTGGTTAAGGTGCTCATTATTTTGCAGTCAGTGTAACTCCTTTTCATACTTCTCCGTGTCTCCTTCTGGTCACATTTTTTTTTTATTTTAAAGAGAATAAAACCAAGGAAAATAAAACAGAATACAATCAATCAAAATAAACCAGAATAAGTGACACAGGATTTCCAAACCCTATGAAATCAACAACAGTTACTACCATGCCTTTGCTGTGTTCAAAATAGCTGCAGACAACACCTTCAAACACATTAGTAGTGCTCTTGTTGTTAATCATCCCTGCTATTTTAAATGGTAACATAGTTTCTTCTTTGCATTCCCTAGCAATATGTTTTAAATAAATACATGAAGATTAACAATTTCTCTGTGATAAGAATTTTAGATTAGTAATACTGTGGTCAGAGAATGTTAATAGGGTCTACGTACTGTGCCTCCCAGTTTTGAAATTTGTTGAGACTTTCTGACTCAGAATTTATTTTTCTTTCTTTCCTTTTTAAATTTTTATTTATTTATTTTTTTGAGATAATGTCTTACTATGGTAAGCCAGGCTGGCCTAAAACTCATGGAGATCCTCCTGCCTCAGCCTTTGAAGTGCTGGGATTACAGGCATGTGCCACCATGCTTGGTTTAAGAACAACTTTCTACCTCTCTTCAGACATGTTTTTTTTTTTAATTGAGAAGTCTATTTTTTGTGTATTATAGTTACATAAACTTCCTTTTTGATATAGTCCATTTACTTTGTTTTAAAAATTACTATTTAATATTGAAAATATTAAGAATTCATGAAAGTATAAACAATGATATAGTGAATCCATTTAATTGGACAATTATGAACACTTTGCAATCTATTCTATTATGGTTGGGTTCACATTTTCTTTTTTAATAGTGATGTTGAGTATGATTGATTATTGGCCATTTCTGTATCTTTGGAAACATGTCTGTTGAAGACTTGTTCTTAATTTTTGATGAGGTTGTTTCCCTATTGTTAAGTTGTAGTGGTTTACTATATATTATGATCATTAACCTTTTTTATTTGATATATAGCCTGTAAATATTTTCTCCTGTATAGTTTACTTTGTTGCACAGATGTTTTAAAGACTCGTTTTTTTTTAATTTAAAGAGAAACAAAAGCATGTAAAGGGCAGAGGTAACACAGAATTTAAAAAAAAAAGATAAACAATAAGAAATCACTAGCTGATAAACCACACACCATCCTCCTAGAAATAGTTGTTCAAGTTACAAAATCAAAGCACACAAAGTAGATAGTCAGACAGTGAGAGTGTAAACAGCTACACATGCATGAATCTCTGCATGTATTTCTATACTTTCTGTATTAGATGGAAAAACAAAACTTAGCAACACAAAACAAAAAATTCCTATAAAAACATGAAACCAAAAAGTCATATAAAACCACAGTACAAGATAATCTACAATGATTACTGTGCTGTTTCTTATTATCTTCAATAGAATGTCTATATCCTCAGGCATAATGAATATAGCAGTATGATTGAGTATAGCAGTAAATAATAATAGTAGTAAAAATAAAACATTGTAGACAGTATAAAACTTCAAAGGCAGGTAATAATCAAACCAGAGTGGATATTCTAGTGGATCTTGTCATCTTAAGTGCAGTTGCCTATACTCTCAGACTTGATACTATCAATCATAAAAGCTTTGAATAAAATCTATCAATACAAAACAGCGATCCAACAAACCAGATTATGATCAGTCATGGTAAAACTGTGTAGGTTTTACAGAGCTTTAGATTAAGTTACTAGGAAATTAAGAATGATTACCATACTATATCCTGTTGTTTTCAGGATTACTGTCTGTGCCCTCAAATCTAGTACAGGTAGAATGACTGGAACAGAATAGAATACATCTAAGCAGAGTAGTGTGAGTAATGTGGGTTTTAAATCTTGGTGCACTATTAACAATATAGCATAACAAGGCCATCTATGTTAGAGTTTCTAGTTATCCTTCTCTGCCTCATTTCTGCTATGCTATTTTTCTGCCTTTGTTTATCTAGTTTTCTCCTTCATTCTACTGCCTGCCCCACTCATTGAGGCCTTTCTGACACTGTTCCTAAAATCCTGGTATTTTTTTCTCTCTCTCTCTCTA